>SNQJ01S0047866.1:85639-102576 GCA_010110895.2 Picea sitchensis | reverse complement strand
ATCCTAGTGTAGGTTCTCCCATGCATTTCCATGTAGCTTTTGGTAGTACATTCACTTTGGATCCTAGATATACTATAATATCTCCCATATTGAAATCCCCAATGTTATCATTTAGTCCAAATTCCCTACTTGTTCTTCTTCTTCTGTGTAGGTGATTAATATTTTTCAATTCTGGCTTCTGTTTTGTCTCACTCCTACATTTTTCTAGGATGTTTTGCAATATTTTGACAGATGAAGGATCACTTAACATCTTGATGCATGATTGAAAAAATTATTTGATAGTACTTACTTGTTCCTTGGGTTGTATTATGTTGATATGGTCCAGTGATGGTGGCATTTCTTATTCCGAAGATTCCTTTCTTTGTTGTGCAGTCGATGCAATGTTCTCCTTCTGGAATTATTGTCGGGCTTCTGTAAAGATATCCTTCTCCTTATGCACCTCGAACTGCTTCTTGGGGTCAGTGTTCTTCTGTACCCATTGGTTCTGTGTTGGTTCCTATCGAACTACGTCATTTTCTATTTTCGTTCCTCCTCAAGTGACTATGTTGATGTTTTGTCCATCATCCCTCACTTCGGTTGAAATCCACTAAACATTCTGGTTATTTTGATTCCTTTTTTCCTGGATATTTACAAGTAATATCAGACATTCCTCCGTATTGTGGTCCGATGCATGATAATACATACAAGTCATTGGTGGCAGTGGACACTCCCATGTGTAATGTCCTAGTTGCTGGCAATTGTGACATGTAATAGGTCCTCTACCACGTCTGAAACCTCCTCTAGCTCGTCCTGCTCCTCTATATCCTGTGCAATCTCCTCATGGTGCATTATGTTGTGGTGCCTGATTATACTACGCGTTATTGTACTGGGGTTGTGTTGGGTTGTACTGTGGCTATGCGTTATTGTACGGCTATGGTGTAGTATTATACTGCTGTTAGGTGGTGTTGTATGGGGCTGGGGCTTGAGTGAACTATGGTGTTTCTTGCCCAGTCATCATTTCTTCATGTACCCTATATGCATATGATGTTCTTTCCCGCATCATCTCCATAGTTCTACAATCTTTGTCGTCATGGCTGACCGACTTGCAAAAGGTGCAATATGAGTTCTTTTGAACTGTTTGGTATTTCTGCATCATCGTGTAGTGGTAAGGGTCATGACCCGGTTTCTTGCATATTTTGCACCATAATCCTCCTTGTGGTAGTGGGTTTGGCATACCCATCTCCATATACTGTGCGGATGTTGGGCATTCATTCTTATGGTGTCCTTCCATCCTGCAGGTAGTGCACCAAACGACTTCTCGTTTGTCCTTGTTCTTATTCTGGTTCAGTTGAAATGTTAAGTTCTTCATATCCTCCTTCAGTTCTTCGATAGTCGGGTCCATCTGTTGGTATTGATTCTCTTCCAATTGAAAGGTTGCCTGTAGAGCCTCTTCCTACGTTTGAAACTTTTGTTGTCATAATGGATATTTTAAGTGTGGGAGTAGTGAGTTGAAAAACATGTGTCGATGTTGCATATCAGTCATAAGGTATTTTAACTTTCCTTTTAATCGCTTGAATCTTAAATTAATCTCCCATACCGATTCTCCTAGTTTCTGTCTTATTTCAATCATCTCATTCATGAATTGATCCTCTGAGCTCAGCTTATGGAACTCATTTATCAATAGTTTCTTAATGTTGTCTAGTGTCCTTATCGTTCTGGGAACACTGTTCATGTCTAGACTCATGTACCAGTCTAGTGCTCGGTCTCTTAGCGTGATTGCTAGATGCGCAATTTTGGTGTCTTCATCAGTGATATTATTTGCTTCCCATATCTTTGCAAAAATGAACAGATGCTTCTCAGGGTCTTATGTTGCTTCTCCTCGAAACTCTGGTAATCTGATAGTAGGATCATGTCCTACCATTCCAAGTACTAAGCTACTCCCTCCTCCAAGTGGTGTAGATACTTGACTAAGGTTTCTTGAATTGGCTCCTCTAGTTATTGCTCCTTGTGTAGATATACTTCATGTTGTCGGACTTCCTCTGAACTTTGGTTGTCTAAACGGTGGTGTTCTCTTTGGTGTATTCGTCGCACATGGATTTATGGGTTCCACACTAACATTAATATGAAAGGGATGGTTGTCTTCTCCTCCTGTTCTTGGGCCTCTTGTTTTCTTCTCATATGTGGCACCCAGTATTTCCTCAATCTTCTCCACAGCCTGGAGATCCTCTACCTCTTCCTCATTGCTTTCCAGTCCCTCCCTCTCGGCTACGTCTCTCTTCTTGGTATTCACCTTATACTGGTAGGGTTCTCTGCTACACGTCGTTCCTGATGATGCCAAGATCCACTTAAGTTGGTCGTCATCCATTAAGATTGGGTCCAAGGGTTCCTTCTCCTTATTCTCTTTATCCTACCCTCCTTCCATTCCTCCTCTCTCTATCAGTGCTTCCCCCCTTCCCCCATGCACATAAGGAAGTCTAGCTGTCTGATTCCATTTTCATTACACCTTTGTTATATAGCAATATCTTGATAGAAGTATATAGTGATCGAATGTACCTTCCTCTGGGTCCTTGTAGAAACTCTTTCTTGGCTACGCTGTATGACTTTGTTGTGTCTACCAGAAATTATGTGATAAATCCTACCACAATACTGTCAAGCCAAAAGTCGACTGCGCGGGTGAATTTGTTGTTCACCTGCTGCAATTGTTGGATCTGTACTGGAGTCCAATCTAGCTGTCGAATCTGGTTTGTCGCATGGTTATCCTTTAACCTTAATATCCACTCTTGTAGTAGATGCAGAAAATCACAAAAAAAAGACTTCGTGTAAATCTGTAAATACATATTTATCCAGGTATTTATGCGGTGTGATCCTGGGGTTTCTATTGTCTTTCTCTGCAAACTCTAGCTCTTTGGTTCTCAACCAACCCTCAATTTCTTCTCTCATGGGGTTCCAAGCTCTCAAAATTCCCTTCTAACAGCTCAATGATCTTCTGTTCCACTCCTTTGGTTCTCATTCATTCTATCTCGTCTACTTAGTCCTCTCTTGTTCCTCTTAACCTGAAAACAAAACCATTTGTTGGTTTACTATTTCCCTTCTCGGGTTTTCTGTGTTATTGACCTAGGGTTAATGTCATTCTGGGTTCCAACAAAGCCTCTAAAACTATCATCCCTCCTAGTAAACCAGAAGGCAACACAACACCCGGAAGGTACTGCGCAGTCTCACCTGAGATAGATTTAAATGGATGACTGTAAGACTCAAGTGTTTGTAGCCTAGGACAGAGTAGGGGATAGGGGTTTTTTGATTAAATCCAGGTACCGTGACCTTGTTGGCAGCCAATTATAATTTTTATCCTATCCTTATAAGCTGCCTACACCAGTGTTTCACAACCCTTGATTTGCATCACAATCTTTGAATAAAACGACACTATTATTTGGTGCATTTGCAAACCTGCTTTTGTTTTTGTTTTCACGACTGCAAGCGTGAAAACTTTATTTTCGAAGTCACATTAAAATCGTCACTGGATTATTATGGTCACTCTTGTCTATGTGTTCATTGCATTTCCAATTTAATTATAGTCACACAGTTGGCAAGACACCAAGATCTTTACTCATTTGGCATTCTTTAATTGTTAATATGAATTCGTTTTTACAAGACTGTGATGATATTCTTATGATCAAGTTTTTGATGCATTGGTGGTTTGATTTCTATGTTCTTTCATCGATTTCTTTCACACATTGGTTTCATGAAAACAAATTGACGTTGTGGTTAGACCTTTGGTATAAATCATTTCATACATATTTGACATGATCGAACCCTTGGTGTTGATTTCGAATCATTATTTTGGTTTTAAAACTATGCTAAGACTATTTCTCGCGCAAATGTTTGGTCCACTTACCATAGATTTCATTGACTGTTTGAATGGCATGGTTTTTAACATATGCAATAGTGATTTGAATCGTTATATGCACCGTCAGTTGTACTATGGGAAATGATTGTTTTGCATGGGCTGAGCTAGCTCCACCACCTTCGCACATTTGGTCATTAATGATTTTCCCCTATCCCAGGTTAACTATGTTGTTTTCGGGTAAGCCCATGAGCTATCGACCCTGCGTATACTTTGTTTGCACCCTTGCCCATTCACCCTGCTCACCGTGTGCTCTTGTCTATGGCACCGATGGTGCGCATAGAGCCAAACGGTAGCCAAACTCTGTTACTCTTCGATAATGCCCGTAAGGATTTAGAAAATGGTGTTTGGCTGGTGTTTATACAGAGGTTCGAGGGTTTCAACCTTTCGGTTGCCCAACAATTCGCCCTCACCTTCGACGGGTGCAGGGCTAAAGTCGGAGACATACAGCTCGAGCTCAATGAGGAATTTATAAGTTCGGCTACAGGACTGGCAGCCATAGGGGAAAGGTGGTTTAAAAATTCCAAAGTAGATGAGGTACCTTGGCCATTACTATTCACATCAAGAAAGATTGTTTCATGTGATAAAGGTATGCCTATCACTACCCTCAAACCTAGGTGGCACGATCTTTTGGTAGTTTTTAAATAGTTTGTGACCTGTGAAGGTCGGTATGGCTTGGTATTTTTGTATCACCTCCGGTTATTGATGAATTTCATGGGCTACCCTTTGAATATGCCACATTACTTCTTGCATAGTCTTTACAAGATGTCTAAGAGATTCAAGCGTGAGAAGGATGATAATAGCCTTTTCCATCACAGCTTGATTAAACTTATTATCGTCCACCATTTGAGCCTTCATGGCGATAATTGGCAATCCTTCCTATCAAGGAATGGCTTTGCCAATCTCGAGTCTGCTCAAATCGACAAGGTTGTGGTTACAGAAACTTTGGTTGGGCCAACCGTTCCATTTCATATCCTTCTACCCTCGGCCAAACCCTCGGATTGCCCTGACATAGATCTACCCGATGCCATAGCCAACCCATGTACTAAAGACAAGATTGAGGCCGTTAAGAAGCCTGTGAGGGAGAAAGGTAAGAATGATATTACTGTCAACAGTAGGGGAAAGAAAAATGCCCGATTGATATCGAGATACACTAGGAACAAACCCAAGCCAAATGTTGATCATAAGCCAATAGTGTTGAGTGAGGACTCGGACTCCGATATTGAGCATTTCCTAGTTGAGGAGTACACCTATTCTCACGGCCTATGCTCTAAGGAACCCTATGACTATGTATCTAACTTACCCTCATGCCTCAAAAACGACCCAAACTACCCAGGAATCAAGCTGCACAAGGAAACCCATGGTAATTTGAACAAGCCCTCGCCTGTGATGCCAAATCTCAAGCAACCGTCATCCATCCAATGTAATGCTTAGCTAGAGCATTATTACATCGGCGTTCCCTTGTTGCAATCAAAGATCAAATCGTTATAGGATAAAGTTACAGTGAAGGCAAAGGAGAATGACAGGCTACGGACCAACGAGAAGAAACAAAAAACCACCGGTTCGATTTTCTTCAGAAACGTCGAAGCAGCAACGACCTTTGTAAATTCAAAATTATCATGACTGAGTTGTTTTCTAATTGCCCAGGTATGTATTTCCATATGAATTTTGTTTTGTAAGTTTGCTTGAATTAATTTAACTGATTGGAGTTGTTTTCAATTAACTCTTTTTGTTTTAATAGACTCAAAATGGTTTCATTATACTCGGATCACTAAAAACGATTTCGTGTGGATCATGTACAGTAGATTCGTTTTGCTAAAATTAAATATAGATATGATTTGGTTATGTGATTTTATTATGCTCAGATTAGTATAGGCGATTGGGTTGTTTGTGATTCTATTTGGATTTATTTTTGAAACAATTATGTATGGATAGTCGATTGGGTTTGATTTCAGTTAAGTTCTGTTTGTTTCTAAACAATCCTATTGACTTCAATTTACTAGGAACGATTCTATTTTGGATTGAATCAATATTTTCGTTTTGGATTATGATTGTATTCCACCCGCACACAAGATTTGTTTGCTAAATTCGGACACGGATATGTTTTGATTTTGCATAACGATTGTGTCGATCTTGAATCGGTTCAATTCGTTCCTGTGTGATTTGATTCGCAAACAATGCTACGTGCCTCGATTAGCACAGTCGCTTGCATAATACGATGAATTCAAAGTTAGTTTGGATTTAAACGATCTTGTTAATTTCGTTTTGATTCGACAACAATTTTGTTAAGTGCTGGTTTGACATAAACTTTTGCATGAAAAATATGTTCGATCAGTTACAACCTGTTTTGGTTAACATAGATTCAAACACAATTTCGTTTGCTCTCAAATTAGCATAGAAGTTTTGATTTGAATAATTCATTTGATTTCCAATTAGCAATTAAATATTTGTTTAATAGTTTGAATATAATTCTTTAAGTTTTGGATTGATTTTAAAACGATTATGTGCTCAAATTAGACCAGCTACAGAATCGCAAGATTCTATAGCTAGTCTTAAAAATTAGATTTTTGTCAATTTTATCAATAAAATATCACCTAAACTTGTCTATTCTTGTCCACTTTCAGGTGCATACGAATTTCAATGACCAATTGGCATGCTGTGGCACTTTGAAAGATGTTTTTGTGATATAGTTTTGTTATAGGTTGTTAGATTTAGTCAGACCTTGGAGATTAATCCCATATTTTTTGTAACTGTTTTGTTAATTCCCACAAGGATGTTTTACCCTGTGGGAGGTCTTTAAATACTTGTTATTTTTTGTAATAAACCCATCATAATCACTGTTGGGAGAACCGGACTATGGATTTATAATACATACTGGGATGAAAGTTGATGTCTTGTAACAACTTTCTCTTTCAATATATCAATCTTTTGTTTCAAGTTTTCCTCATATCAGTTTGCAATTAATTATCGACTACTTTAGCTATCATGATTCATTGCATGTTGATGTGATTTGATTTATATGTTGTCCATATCTGATCTCCCTTATTTAAAAATACAGTAATTATTCTGCTTTAGTTTAATGAATTACAGGTTTATCTTTTTCGTTAAATGAATCATTTTGTACAGATCTTTGCGCACAGATTTATCTAACTGCGACGATTTGTAAATTATAAGATTGTTGTCATTTTTTATGTCTTATTTGTCCTATCATTTATATTTGAAGAGCACAGTTTCTTCTAGTTTACGAGAAGCTCGTGGAGAATATGGTGCGGTTTTTCTCCCACCGAACAGCTGAATCAACTATTGTACACAGGACAAACCTGAAGCGTTACTTCAGGTCAGTTTGCTATATGTTATTTAATAGTTAATTTATTAGTGTTATTTAAGTAGTTTAGATATATATATATATATATATATATATATAGTTTAGATTCTTAGTTAGAATTATTATTTTAGTTGCTTAGATTAGATAGTTTTTCAGTTTATCTCTTTCTCATAAAATTATAAAAATTAAAAAAAAAACCAATAGTTTTGCTGACTTAGAACAGTTTACAAATGATTTTTTTAGGTTTTCATTTAAATCTGTAATTTGTAAATATTGTACATTTGTGATTAAGATTTAATTCTGTTAATAGTTGAATGCAAAATTTCATAGAGTTATTATAGTATTAGATAGTAAATTGTATATATTAATAGTTCAGATTTGTTTATTAGTTTGTTTTAATTGTTATTTTCATTTATATTAGTTCCTTTAGTGTTGTTTTCTTTTGTTTTCCTAGGACTTATATCGGCCAATGGAGCCGCTAAACCCGTCAGGGTGGGTCATCCCAAACGGATTGGGTTATTTAGACAACCCCGTACCGGATCCACTCTTCTAGTTGGCGAGCATTCAATTTCACCCGTCAACAAATGGCACTAGAAGGAGGGCCTGGAATTTATTAATGGCACGAGGCGGTCGCAAGACTCCTCCACCACCTAATCGCTCACCTATAGTGACAAGAAGGCATTCGAACGACAAAATCCCCCCTCAAATAGCAACCACATCAAACGACGATCCACAGATCACAGTTGAGCCAGCAACCCCAAATCCCACAGGTGGTGACATACAAGAGATTGTCCGTCAATATCTCATAAGAACTCATAGTGCCTTAGCCCGTTTGAGGAAACCAAATCGACCTTTGGACCAACCTTTATATTTCTATGATATCAGAGAACAACTCGGAGGAACTAACCTCACTGTAAACCCTACAGATCCGATCCTCACTCCTGCTGCAAGAGGATCTGGAATACCCCCCTCACCACCTCCATCGTCCCCTTCTTCTTCGGGAGAAGACTCTTCTGACGAAGGCAGTTCCCCTTCTCAGCCTTCCACACCGTTATCACTGAAATTTCGTCCGCACAGGGCGACAAGAACTCTGCATCGTCAAACACAGAAAAACAGTCATTCATGGCACAAGGTTAATTCCACAGCACAACAAAAGGGGGTCAAAACTATACAAAATGGCCAAAAAATTACAAGGCGCTTTGCACCCACTGGGCACGCGCGTGCGCGCGTGTAACATCTTCGTACCTGGAGCGCATATGCACGGCTGTGGGGTGAAAAACCCGCGCGCCTGCCAAACGGTGCATTTATGAAACTGGTCGGCCTCCCAACCACTAATGGATCGGCTCCCAAGTCGATTTGACACCAAATCCGAGCTCAATCTGCGTGGGGAGGCTGGTCAAAGACCTAATTGTGCCCTAAAAAGCCCCTTTTCACAATCAAAAGAGGTTTCTTAATAACCCAATGCTTGGCTATAAAAATCCATGAATGACCACCATTTCTTCAAGGAATTCTTCATACTGTTATGCTGCTGAGATTGCTAGAGACCCCTTCTTTGGCAACACACATTGTAAGCTGCATTTCATAAGCTATTCANGTTTAGATTCTTAGTTAGAATTATTATTTTAGTTGCTTAGCTTAGATAGTTTTTCAGTTTATCTCTTTCTCATAAAATTATAAAAATTATAAAAAAAACCAATAGTTTTGCTGACTTAGAACAGTTTACAAATGATTTTTGTAGGTTTTCATTTAAATCTGTAATTTGTAAATATTGTACATTTGTGATTAAGATTTAATTCTGTTGATAATTGAATGCAAAATTTCATAGAGTTATTATAGTATTAGATGGTAAATTGTATATATTAATAGTTCAGATTTGTTTATTAGTTTGTTTTAATTGTTATTTTCATTTATATTAGTTCTTTTAGTGTTGTTTTCTTTTGTTTTCCTAGGACTTAGATCGGCCAACGGAGCCGCTAAACTCGTCAGGGTGGGTCATCCCAAACGGCTTGGGTTATTTAGACAACCCCGTACCAAATCCACTCTTCCAGTTGGCGAGCATTCAATTTTGCCCGTCAACAAATGGTGCTAGAAGGAGGGCCTGGAATTTATTAATGGCACGAGGCGGTCGCAAGACTCCTCCACCACCTAATCGCTCACCTATAGTGACAAGAATTCATTCAAACGACAACATCCCCCCTCAAATAGCAACCACATCAAATGACGATCCATGGATCACAATTGAGCCAACAACCCCAAATCCTACAGGTGGTGACATACAAGAGATTGTTCGTCAATATATCATAAGAACTCATAGTGCCTTAGCCCGTTTGAGGAAACCAAATCGACCTTTGGACCAACCTTTATATTTCTCTGATATCATAGAACAACTCGAAGGCACTAACCTCACTGTAAACCCTATAGATCCGATCCTCACTCCTACAGCAGGAGGATCTGGAATACCCCCCTCACCACCTCCATTGTCCCCTTCTTCTTCGGGATAAGACTCTTCTGACGAAGGCAGTTCCCCTTCTCAGCCTTCCACACTGCCTACACCAATGGCCAACTAGAAAAATCATGCTAGACCTTGGCTCGACCAGGATGCAGTAGCTATACCTGGGGCACAACATCCCTTACCCAAACATCCGGAGAAGTGGCTTCCCAATTTTGACCCTGACTCTAAACAGATTGTTGAAGACCACATTAAAAAGTTCATGTTAGCCATAAGAATCTACAATGTCGAGCATGAAGACGTAGTCTGTAGGTTGTTCCCCTACACTTTCGAGGGCAATGTATCTACATGGTATTTTTCCCAGCAACCCCATACCATCGTGTCTTGGGAAAAGTTCGAGTCATGCTTTTTGGAAAAGTTCGGAGACGATAAGCCTCCAGAAGTCCTAGTCATCGAGCTTTCTGACTTAAGAATGAACCCAAAACAGAAAGTTAAAGACTTTAATCAAAGATTCTTAACACTTAAGAACCGAATCCCCACGGATTCCATGCCTGTCGAGAATCTTATAATAGCATGCTATACTAAAGACTTCCATCAAAGTTTACCCATTTGGGTTAAAAGATCTAAGAAAGCCACGTTGCTAGAGGCCTTCAAGGAGGCCAGCTAGATTGAAAAAGACATACTTAGTCTAAAAGACACTACTAGCAACGAAACATAGACTAGTTCTTCTTCCAAAAAGAAGATCGAAATCCTCCCTAGACCTGCTCAAAATAAAACACAACCTGGAAGATCTGATTTAGAAAACTTAACTAAAGTCGTTCAAAAACTGTCAAATCAAGTTATAGACTTGAAAAGGACGACCGAAGAAGCTTCTTTGAGAAAAGGACCTTACAAGCCCCCGTTCAGGAAGCCTTTTCCCACCAACCGACCTAATCCAACTACTAAGGGCCTTAATCTAGAAAGTCTGCAATACGTCTGTCAGACGATTCTAGAAGCCTAGGATAACTTGATGCCTCCTGAGATTCCTGAGGAGGTAGTTGAACAACAGACAGTTCAAGAAGAAGAGTCTTCTCCAAACATTTTTGGACACTTCTCGGATAGCATCTTTCAAGCTAACTTCGAGACAGTACATCCCTATAACACTAAGAGTAAGACAACAAACAAACCTTCTGCCGAAAACACTACGACTTTGCCTCCAAAGCAATCTAAACCAACTGAGACTAAACAGAGTCATGTGAACCCCAACTTAGATTATGATTTAGTTGAAGATCTTAAAAATTTAAGGGCTAACATTTATGTTTATGAGTTATTGAAATTTCCATTTCTACTACAAAAAATGTTACAGAACATCGCAGAGAATAGCAAAAATGGTAATTCAAGCAATAACAAGGTTATTCAGAACAAAGTTCCTCAAAAGAATTCCCCTAAGAATAATCTTGATCCTCATGATAAAGGAAGCCTTCCTGTAAATAATGTAAATAATGTAAATAATCTAGATAAATTAGCCTTAGAGACTGCGAGTAAAAAGCCACAAACTACAACCCTTAGTACTCGCAGAAATGTCCCTCCATTTTTGTTAACTTTCAAAATCTTTAATAGAAACGTGCATAATTGTATGGTAGACTTAGGAGCGTCATCCAATGTGATGCCATGGTTTGTGTGTCAGAAGATTAATGCTGAAGTTGAACCATCCACTTTAAAGATCATCCAACTTGATCGAACCAGTGTTAAAGTTGTAGGTGAGTTAAGAAATGTGCTTATAAGATTATCATCTGACCTCAAAGTTCATCAAGTTATTGATATTATTGTTGTGGATATTCCAGAAGTGTATGGTCTATTTTTAAGCAGGGACTGGTCGGAGCAGCTACACGACTATTTCGTGACAGACTGGTCTCACCTGTGACTTCCAGACAATGGCAAGCCCAAAAAAATCAAGGTAAATCGTGAACGCTACCTTAAGTTCACGGTCACAAATTTGAATGATCCCAACGAGCCATTTACACCCTCTGCTGATTCACCTAAGATTCAAGGGATGGATACCTTTTTCGGCAATTTCATGGCCAAGACTTCAGCTATCACCAATCTAGAACAACAGTCCGAGATTGTAGCATATGTGCAGCGAGCAGCCTCTACACAATGGTCTGATGCACCCGATAAAAATCAAATTTGGTCTCTTTATTTCGACGGGTCAAAGCCCAAAGAAGGAGCTGGTGCAGGCTGCGTTATTATCAATCCGGCAGGTAACAAAACAATGATTGCATGTAGGCTATAATTTGAATGTACTAATAACACTGCAGAATATGAGGCTTTACTGCAAGGTCTCAGAAAATCTTTAGACATGAACATTCAAAATTTGACTGTCTTTGGCGATTCCAAAATCGTGGTTAGACAGGTAAGAGATTCTATCCACTGTCTGTCTCCGCATCTTAAAAGCTACCAATCTGAGGTATGGAATTTAATGAATAAATTTTCTTCTTTCAATATAAATTCTATTCCTAGATTGAATAATTTTGAAGCTGATCTATTAGCTAACGTAGCTTCTAAACTCTTTCCTACAAAAGGCTTGTCCCCAAATGCATTCTCCGTCGAACTGTTATTTAGGCCATCCGTTCTCGACAACATCACGAACTGGAGAGTCTTCGACGACGATCAACAGATTATTAGCTTCCTACATATGGAAGAAACTTTTCAAGGCGCGGTGATAGATGAATGCACTCACGACGACAATTTGCGCAATTTCACGGTAATACCATATCCGAGAACTGTTGAATCTTCATCGGACATGGTAAATTCGATCCCTAAGTCTGTAGTTAGATTAGAGAAATTTTACGATCTTCAAGACAAATTCAAAAAATCGGTCAACTATAAAACCAATAGTTCATCGTTATCATATGAAAAAGTAAACTTAGGAACTAATGAGAATCCGCAGTGCATTAATTTAGGGGTAGGATGTTCTCAACAAGAAAAAGCTGCATTTATTAAATTGTTTAAAGAATTTAAAGATGTTTTTGCATGGACGTATGATGACCTCAAAACTTTCGACCCTAACATCATACAACATGTCATTCCTATGAAACCCCAAACCTCACCCTTTCAACAAAAATTAAGGAAAATGCACCCTAAGCTCAAACCGACTGTCAAAAAATAATTAAATAAGCTCCTAACTGCTAAGATAATTTTTCCAGTTAGGCACACTCAATGGATTTCCAACCTTGTCCCTGTCCAGAAGAAAAGTGGAGAAATCCGACTTTGCGTCGATTTCCGAAACCTCAATAGAGCGTCTGATAAAGACAACTACCTTGTCCCACCCATGGAGCAGATCCTTCAACAGGTATCTGGTTCTGAGAGGCTATCCTTACCGGATGGTTTTTCGGGGTACAACCAAGTCCTGATGTTTCCTCCAGACCAACTTAAAACTACCTTCCGCACTCCATGGGGCACCTATGCTTACAGGAAAATGCCCTTTGGATTGATTAATGCCGGTGCCACTTTCCAGAGAGTGATGGACATCGCTTTCTGAGGCTTAATCAATCATTCCATCGTAGTTTACTTAGATGATGCGACTGTATTTTCTAAAAACAAAACCGATCATCTAGCTCATTTACAAGCCGTTCTACAGCGATGTCGTAAATACGACATTTCCTTAAATCCTAAAAAATCCATCTTTGCAGTAGAACAAGGTAAACTCTTAGGATTTATTGTGTCAAGCAAAGGGATGATTAGCGACCCCGAAAGGACTCAAGTCATCTCTAGACTTCCCCCTCCTACATCCAAAAAGTCTATGCAGTCTTTCTTAGGCCAGATAAACTTCGTCAGGAGATTCGTCCCCAGTTTATCTGAAATAATCAGACATTTACAGAATTTAATTAAGAAAGACGTAGAATATCATTGGGGACCCTTAGAAAATCAAGCTTTTAATGCAATAAAAAGGGCCATAATAGATGCTCCTTCTCTCATGAGCCCCGCCTTTTCCCAAGACTTCACGCTCTACACTTTTGCTTCTGACCGTTCCTATGTTGCCATCCTAACTCAAAAGAACGCTGAAAACAACGAAGTACCCATTGCCTTTATGAGCTCTAATTTCAAAGGCGCGGAACTTAATTACCCAGCGGTAGATCAACAATCCTATGCTATTTTCAAAGCAGTCAAGCACTTCCGGTCTTATCTTTTGAAATCTAGGACGAAATTTATTGTCCCTTATCCAGCCGTCAGGAACCTGTTAGTGCCGAAAGAACTAGGAGAAAAGAGGGCTAACTGGGTCACCTCCTTGCAGGAGTATGACATAGAAATTACCCTAGCTCAAATAGTGAGAGGCCAAGGTGTATGCAAGTTAATTGTTGATTTAGTAGAAGGACAGCAAGAAGAAAAGGATATGTCAAACCTAGGACAGCACAATCAAAATGTAATCTGATGTGCACAAAACTCTGTCAGTCCCTGGTATGACGATATAAAATTCTGTCTTGAACATGGGTCAGCCCCCCGTCACCTGGATCCCACTAAAAGAAGAGCATTGAGATTAAAGTCTGTCTCCTTTCATTTGGGTAATGGTATTTTGTTTTGTCAAAATTTTGATGGCGTACTGATGCGCTGTCTTGAGAAAGACGAAGCAGAAAAAGTCTTACTAGAGTTGCATGCAGGAGAAGCTGGTGGTCATTTTGGTGGTGACACCACTGCCCATAAGGTTTTGAGAGCTAGTTATTACTAGCCCACACTTTTTAGAGATGCTCATGCCTTGTGTCATAAGTGTATTATTTGTCAAAAAGCATCAGGGCAGTTACAGAAACCAACCTTTCCTTTGCAGCCCGTTTAAGTAGATTCCCCTTTTTAGCAGTGGGGCCTCAATATCATAGGTCTAATCAATCCGCCATCCTCTCAAAAACATAATTTTATCATAACAGCCATAGATTACTTTACCCAGTGGTTTGAAGCTGCCGCATTAAGAACTGTCAATACCAGTTAGGTAATTGTCTTTCTAAATTCGAATATTATTGCTCGCTTTGGTATCCCTGATCTTTTAGTATTCGACAACGCTTCTTATTTTTTGTCTCTTGAGATGAGCGAGTTCTCTTTAGAAAAAGGAATTAAATTGAAGTATTCTGATAGCTATTACCCCCAGGGCAATGGATTGGCAGATTCAAAAAATAAGAACTTGATTAAAATCATCAAAAGAACGGTATCTGAGAATCACAAAAACTGGCACAATTCATTGTTAAACGCGATATGGGCTGATAGGGTAACACCAAAGACTGTTGTAGGTAACTCTCCCTTCTTTCTTGTTTATGGCAAAGAAACAATTCTGCCACCACACATTCTTCTCCCTTCACTTCAGCTATCGCAGAAAATACAAGAAGAAGACTGTCCCCCTTTGGAAAACCGAATTAACGCTTTGATGAATCTAGAAAAGGTAAGAGCCCAAGCTAAACGTAAGTTAGATCAGCATCAACTATTGATTAAAAGCTGGTTTGATTCTAACTCTGCCTCTGATCAGAACTTCAAAGTAGGTGATCTGGTCTTGAAATGGGACAAACCGCATGAGGGAAAGGGAGAGCACACGAAATTTTAGAACTTATGGCTTGGACCATTTTTAGTTGCTAAGAAGTTGGGTCCCAGCTCTTTCCGATTGCAGAATCTAGAAGGGCAGCCTGACACCTATCTGGTGAATGGATAAGCTCTAAGAAGATATTTTGCTTGATGATAACTTTTTGTATACTATGTACATATTTTTCTTTTGTTTTCTTTTTCTTTGTTGTTTTGGTTTTGATTTCTCCTTTGCGCCTATCAGTTTTTGTTTTTGGAAATACACATACCTGCATGCCGAACTATTCGGACAAAGAAAAGAGAAAATTCCTTCACTGAAATTACTGCTGAAAAATTGTATAAACATCAATTATATACTTCTGAAATTTATATCTGTGTTGGCAAAAACTGTTGTTTGAAAGAAGTTAACTGATTTTGATCTATGAGTAAAGCCTGTCACGATCATCTGTTATCTTCTTATGCTGCCCCTGTTTCTTAAGGGAATGACTCAGAAAGATGTCTCCCTGCCTTAGAAAGTTGGTTCTGTAAACAAACCATCTCTGGATCGTAATGAAGGACAGTTCTAAAAACTTATGTTGAGGTCTGTAAAAAATATGTTTAAATATCGTAATTTTCAGCGTCACCCCGCTCAACTATATATCGTTAAAAAACAAAATAAATCATTAAAGAGCTGTGGGAAGTGCTTGTAAACCCGTCGGGATGCTGAACAGGTCTGTTGGCAGCAGGTAAATGCATGCATGATGCCAAGACAACTTCGTCGGGGTACTAAACAGGCCCACTGGTAGCGAAGAAATGTCGGGTATATGAAAATTCGTAAATATGAAACCTCTTGACCTTAAAATGTCCTTTATTCTGATCTGGAACTTCTTGGCAGGATACAAATATCAGAGTGGGTTAAATGGCAACCCTGTCGAGGCTATGGATGCCTGTTGGCAGCAGTGGCTCTTTCAACAGTATTGGAGATTTTATCTTTAATATCATGACTCACTTGTCTTAAGACTATTATCAGTTTTTATCCTTTAAACACTGCTGGAATATTTGGTTAATGATGATGTTTAAACAATTTTTTGGTTGTTATTTTGGAGATAGAATTTTTCTCATTATCATAATCTGAATTTGTTCTTTTGGCAGAGATAACTGCTTCTACCACTGTGTCTCCATTATTGGCAACCAATTAGCATTTTTTCCTATCCTTATAAGCTACCTACACCAGTGTTTCGTAACCCTTGATTTGCATCACAATCTTTGAATAAAATGACACTATTATTTGGTGCATTTGCACACCTGCTTTTGTTTTTGTTTTCACAACTGCAAGCGTGAAAACTTTATTTTCGAAGTCACATTAAAATCGTCACTGGATTATTATTATGGTCACTCTTGTCTATGTGTTCATTGCGTTTCCAATTTAATTATAGTAGCACAGTTGGCAAGACACCAAGATCTTTACTCATTTGGCATTCTTTAATTGTTAATATGACTTCGCTTTTACAAGACTGTGATGATATTCTTATGGTCGAGTTTTTGATGCATTGGTGGTTTGATTTCTATGTTCTGTCATCGATTTGTTTGACACATTGGTTTCATGAAAATACATTGACATTATGGTTAGACCCTTGGTATAAATCATTTCATACATATTTGACATGATCGAACCCTTGGTGTTGATTTCAAATTATTATTTTGGTTTTAAAACTATGCTAAAACTATTGCTCACGCAAATGTTTGGTCCACTTACCATAGATTTC
>SNQJ01S0047865.1:63387-75819 GCA_010110895.2 Picea sitchensis | reverse complement strand
AAATGCTCTCATTTCTGTCTTCACACATCTCTTTCATCAAATCTCTCATGGTTAGAATCTCCTTCAACATCTCTTTGTCAAAGAGCTTGGATTTTGAAGATGTATGAGAACTACCAATGTTTGAAGCTTCCTCCATCCTTGCAGGATATCAAACTTCAACACAAAACTTGCACAATAATACCAATAGCTAAATCTCAAGCTATCAATGCCAAACACATGAGCAAAACAAACTATGCTCTGATACCACCTGATTTGAAAATAGAAGGCTGACTTGTTATGCTATGCAAGCACCCTCTACTTCATTAAAATAAACTTTACAGGACCTTACTTCATGTGTTAAAATATGCAAGATAGTTTATATGCCAAATTTATGTATCTTCTTGTAAATGCTTATGTGTGAGGATATGTTCTTTTAAATGGTTAAATATGTACTTTCAATAAATACATAGCAACATAACTTGCAGCAAATAAACCATCAAACTCACAACAATAACAAGATGATAAAGGAGTTCACCCCTCTCCGGGCTACATCTCCTTGAGCTTCCATTAATGGACTTGGCTCTCTGGGATTAATTTGTCCAAAGTTCTCTTACAAGCTTCTGCTCAACTCTAATGGAAAAATAGACTGTACCATTGGGATCTGAACACATAAAAACCCCAAAAATGACTAATAAAACTCTGAAAACGGATCATGGCTCATCCGAGCATGACCTCTTCTACATGTGGCCATAAGCTTCACTGAGGTTCTCTTTGGAAACAACACCTATAAAAGTCTTCAAAAGCCTCTGAAACCTGTCTCAATGTGTTCATAGCATAACAATTAGCTAAAAATGACTACTCAGTCACAGAAAACAAACTTGGACTCACCAAAACATGACCTCAATCAATGAGGGCTTCAAGCTTCCTGGAGCTTCTTGAGACTTCAATGGTGAAAAACCTGCAAAATATGTCTTCAAATGACCTTGATAATAGTGCCAATGGATTCAGGACGTCCAAAAACCCCTAGCTGGGCTTTTATGGCACCTCAATCGGCCAAAAAATGAGAAAGATAGGCCTCCTGCCATTCTCTTCGTTCAAGCTTGCTGGCTCTGGTTCGCCAAAACACACCTCTGTGTGCTTGAACCAAGAACATGCTCCAAAATGTGTGCTTAAACCTAGCACCCGCGTGTAACTGAAAAAATGGTCAAACTGTTGAACCATTAACAAATTTTTGGCCCCAACCGTCAAGACCACAGTCATAAGGTCCATATGACCTCGCGCGCCTACAAAAAGGGCCAAACCCAATTAACGGTCGAGGAAAAGATTGGTTGTTAACCGTAAAAAAAAAAAAAACTAACTCCCGCACTCCATATGTGGTCATATGGTGTTGTATATAGGACCAGGGCTTTGTCATTTGTTTAAAACCATTGGATACCCGCACTCCAATACAAAGTGATAGTCATATAAAAAAAACCATGCGACCGGGGCTGGGGCTATGCCCCAGCCCGGATGCACCCAAATCTTATTCCAATGCAATTCAAAACAAATAAAAC
This sequence comes from Picea sitchensis, assembly GCA_010110895.2. Lineage (NCBI taxonomy): Eukaryota > Viridiplantae > Streptophyta > Pinopsida > Pinales > Pinaceae > Picea > Picea sitchensis. The sequence continues at coordinate 74,287 of SNQJ01S0047865.1, read as the reverse complement.
ACATTGTATAAAAAAGCACCACCATGTGGGCTAGTGGTATCCCACATACTACCAAATCGTGAGCCATAGGGGAGGTCTGGGGTTCGACCCCCACGGATTCCATAAAATTTTGATTAACAAACCATAGCCAATAAAGGGGTGCCATGTGGTAGCCCATGACTGGGCCACGTGGCACCTCATAATTTTCCCAAACAATGCCATGTGTCGTCAAATGATTCACCCAAATATGTTAATGAGTGAAGGCCACATCATCATGTACGGTCAATCCACGTCATCTCTGCCACATAAGCCTGTACGGACTGTACAGATTGCACAATCAACGTCCCTTTTTTTTACTTGTTTGACGATTCGAACAGATCGCAATATCTCTCACTCCCGACGTCCGTTTGAGACAAAACGAGTTGCGTTGGGTTCGTGACGACGAGGGATATGCTCTTGTTTTTTTTGAAGCAATTCCGAGAACATTTATTTTTGACCTATATTTTGACCCCTGGTCCAGATTTTGATCAATGAGAGTATAGAAACTTTTCCCATTTCAATATTCCCCCTTTGCCCCAATATTTTGGAACCACATTGTGAGTTTGATCCAGAATTCCTTCTTCCTCCTTTTCAAATCCTTTCCATTTCCCTAGAGAGAACTGAAGAGGATAAGAATATGTGGAAGCAGTTCATGCATGGTGAAGAGGATTCGAGGACTGAGTTCGAGGAGCAGTGTCAGTCTCATGTTGTAAACGAATTTTGTGAGATTAATATAAATAAGTACTTTTTCTGTCCTGCCAAATGATGTCTTCAATCTTCTTAATTTGTTTACATTTCTTGGTTATGGTGTCTAACCCACTAATACATATGTAGAATGCATTCTTGTAGTTTATTTTTTATCTTTTGGTGAATGCAGGTCATCCTTGGGAGGATACTTGTAGTCAGGAAACAATCGAGTGCAAAGGGATCGACATCGGATGCAGAGTTCAAGGTATGCCTACTGGATCCCTTTACTTTGTCTTTTATGTATGATTGTGGGGTAATGACATGATAGTTGATAAAAAGTAGGAGACTTTAGATGGTTATCTCTTCTTGCACTTTAGAACCCTGGTGTAGTCCATAGAGGGGTTTTCCTGCTATAGAAATTTGGCTTAACTAACTCACTCACAAAACTTACGTCTTGTCTAGCAAGCTCATCTAGACATGTAAGTGTTGTTGTTTTCCTCACCCAAGTGACAAAACCAACACAACAGATTGGCGACCATACTAGGGACCGATATCAAATTCCTCCCTAATTAAGCTTAGAGAGCACTTCATTTTGAGTTTTTTGTCTTTCAGGTACCAAAACTGGCCTAGCCCAACCTACTGAATTCAAAATTCAAAGCTAAGGAAGGAGTATTTCACCTGGAAATTTTTCCCCTGACACGTTACAGGAAGTGTGTGGATTTTCCTACCCATAGATGCACACTGTGAGCACCACGAGATTATTTACATCATGCATTTTGTGCCCACTGCACACCTATCATAATTGTAACGCACACATAACTCCAGTTTTTCAAAATTTTAAGGGTTTTTATGAAGGTTTGAGGGCCCCTAGCCTTCATATTTTTATTTTCATGCACTTTTTAAGGCAAATACACTCCACCTAGATTCCTTTCCCATATGAAATTTTAGCTAACATAGCCACTTAGGGGGTAAAAAGAACCAATATTCTCCTCTTTTTCTTTGTTTCCACATGGATGTATTATTTGGCTCGTAAAAGTTTAAGTTGAGGTTATTGCTTTCATACATAAATCACTTAAAGTGGGACTAGAAACCAATTTTGACCCTCAAGTATGCTCTTACCTCGTACCCTACTGTGATCTTGGGAATCAAAAAGGAGGTTGAGAGGAAGATTCATCTCCCTTAACAAAAATATTTAGGAGGAGACAAAGCCCCCCTAGTGTTCCTCTTAGTTTTTTGAAATCATATTAAAGTTTTGTAAGGTCCCATACATCCCCACATGTTGCAAACTTAGGATAGTTTCTTAAAATTTATTTCTTAGTTTACATCACAATCTATGGAAGTTTAAAGATCAAAGTAATGGGCGCATACATGCCCACATGTTGCAAACTTATGATAGTTTCTTAAAATTGCTTTCTTAGTTTACATCACAATCTAGGGAAGTTTAAAGATCAAAGCAATGGGCCCATACATGCCCACATGCTTTCAATATAGGATAGTTTCAAATATTTCTTAGTGTAAACAACATTTAGGGAGTTTAAAGGATTTGTAAAGGACCCATATGTCCACATTTATAGTTCTTTAGGGCTTTAAATATTCCACAAGGTTGTAGAAAACACACATAGTAAGCTAGGAAAAGAATATTTGTAAGGACCACATGAAGTCCACATGTTCCAATCTCACACTTAACTTATTAAAAATTCTTGGCACACTTTTTCACTTGCTTGCACACAAAGCCACTCCTCACACACATAATTTCTATTTTGAAATAATGAAGGTCGAAGTAGTTTTTCTCCAAAGGAATTCCTTTGGAGAAAAACTACTTCGACCTTCATTCTTTCAAAATAGAAATTATGTGTGTGAGGAGTGGCTTTGTGTGCAAGCAAGTGAAAAAGTAGTCATACCTTTTGGAATTCCTTTGACTACTTTTATTGTTTGAAAATTTGAGAACCCTTTTAATTCAAATGAGATTCGCCCACACCCCCAATCTCTCATCCCACCACATATAAATGTTTTCTAAAAACACGCTAAGTTTTCCTCCACAAGAGGTGACAAAAGAATTTTTTTAGTCTAGGTAGGATCTCGAGGGTAGGCATCCAAATAACCCCTCATTATCTGGTTCTCAAATTTTCAAACAATAAAAGTTGAGAAATAGGGAACTTTCAAAATTCTCCAAGTCAAGTGTTCCTACACCATAAGGCAAGGAGATACCCATGAAGGTTTGAAGGCAAGGGTATGGTTGTTCAGCTCATCCCTCCTTGAGTCACCCAACTCTTGGAAGGGAATCCATCCCGTGACCCATTTCTAAGGCCAAAAATCTAAATGTCGCACTTTGATCGAGGTACCTAGTGACCAAAATTTAGGACATCTACCCAGGTGGTGATTGTGGGCTGCAATCACACCTTGATCATATTTTGTGTGGCTATTGGTAAATATCGCTAGTTATTTTGGGATATGCACCCTCTACCCCTCATTATAACTGATTACTTCAACCTTCACTAGTTCCTCTTTTGGTAGCTTCAGACCCCATCGTTGAGTGCTCTTAGAATTCCCAATGCTATTTGAGAGGAAGGACGATATGTCTTTTAGGACACGAGCATATTTTTTTATTGTTCCCCCACGCAGACAAAATCCACCTATCCACATGCTTTTTTATTTTACAGTTGATTTATGTATGATGTTCATTTGATTACATGCAATTGTGAGTTACACTATCTTTTGAAAGGTCCAAAATTTTACAAAATATCTTGTTCATTTATTTATCTCTTATCACTATTTTCACACATTCACTTTGTTATTTAGAAACCATAGGGGACCCATAGAATCCTTGTCATTCCAAATGCTTACAGAATCACCCTCCTATTCTAGGAGGAGTCCCTAATCTTACCATCTCATCGGCTCAACCATATAACACCCCTGTGAGTGCTACTATTTTGGGATCAGATTTACTTGGTTCCACTTTTCTTGGGTCCAATTCCCAAGGCCAACAATCCACTAGTTCTCCTTCATAAGGAGGCGGGGGTCAAAATTATTCTCAATGGAAAAGTACAATCCCACCAGATCTCTCTCAAGGTTTAGGTCCACTACCTAATCACACAATGGCTAGAACTAATCCTCCACCAAATCTCCCTATGCCATACTTGGCATCCCTAAACATTCCTGATTTCACCAAACTCATGAATGATCCCATTTTACATGACCCCACATGGCCCAATATGCCAACCAAAATACCTTCATATATTCCAAAGTTTGAAGGAAAATCGAGGGAAGATCCTGCCAACCATGTTATGACCTTCCACTTATGGTTCTCCTCAAATAGAATCACAGATGATTCCATCCTCTTAAGGTTATTCCAAAGAACTATCATGGGCCCATCATCCAAGTAGTTTGTGGATGAAAAATCGGGGTCCCACGTGACCTTTGAATCATTGGCCAAGGCCTTTTTTTCCTTTTTCCAACTACCATTTTGTCACGATACTGTCTTAGAAATCCTCTCTGAGTTCAAACAAACCATTTGTATCCATATAGCCAACCACATCCATGAATGGTGTTGGCGACATAGTTTTTGTAAAGCGGAAACCACCAAAGAACAACGCCTTGATTGGTTTCTCAAATCACTTGTCTCTGTTATTACCAAGGATGTAGCATCCACTTTTCCTTAGTTGTAAGAGGAAGCCATCAACAAGACCCAACAATTTGACCTCATCTATGATCAATCAGGTTTTTTATACATAGTATTTCTGGATGCACCTAGACCCATACCATTTGGCCAAGAAAAACCTGGGATGTCCCACGCTACAGATGGGTTCATTGGTTCTATGAACCATCTCAACCCTTACGGCCACCCATCACCCACTTTTGGTACACATCAATACCCCCAACCATATGGAGGGGTGTCTTACTACCCTCCTCCCTCTCACCAATAGTTATATCCTGTTGCCCCCCCTCCACCAATGGGTTGACCCTCACCGATACCCATGATGTGCCCTACCTCTCAAAAAAGTACGGGTTCACCTTCTACCTCCACATACAACCTTAGAACTAGTGGAAGTGCTTCAACTTCCTACACACCATATGGATCATCTCCACAACACAATCCATATTTTCCATTCCCTGGTCCTCCACAGTCGGTTTCTCCTCCACCGAGACAACAACAAGCCAACGTTAACTTTGTCCAACCCTCTCCCATTCAATAGCTTCAAAATTTTGAACAATTGAATATGGAAAATCTGTCCCATCCACTGAATAATGCCAAGAATAAAGGGAAAAACTGAAACAATAACAACTCGGGACCAGGAGGAAATAACCCCCAACAAAACCCTCCCACTGGGGGAAACTAGACTCAAGGAAGCCAAAACCCCCAAGGGGGAAAAAATAACAATCAACCATGACAAGGGAGGAATAATAACCTATGGACTAACTTCCCTTGCGCTCTCTGTGGTGAGTATGGACATTATACACACCATTAACCCCAATTTTTTTATTTCAAATGGATGAAATAGTCCATGAATGTACAACATCCTCCAACATCGCATGCCCTTCAGCAGGCCCCATAACAATATTTTCAACGACCACCTCCAGTCATTTTGAAAAAAAACATTCCACACCACGGTGTGATGAATACCGAATAGGAGGTACACCCTACTCCACCCCAAATGGGGCACTATCAAAACCTAGGTCCCACTCAACCTAGAAATGCGATCGATCACAACATCCTCCTTACCAATGAAGAAGATATTCTTCTACAAACACGCAGTCACCAATACGGTGTTCCCCCTTAATCTATCCCAACCACCTCAGAAGTGGCTCTAGCTACAATCGAACAAATATTGGAGGTCCTCCAAACTTGTCCAACTCAGTGAAAATCCTTTCTTTCCACCTTGGGGGAAGTCAACCCAACTGGCACTAGACTCATCACCTTTGATCTAGATAGTGGAGAACCATGCCTCCCCACCCTGGTAGATTTTCAGATACCAGTTAATATTTGGAACATCATAGTCCATCGATGCATCATCGATGAAACTGCATACACTTGCATCATGTCCAAATTAGTATGGAATAAACTTGGATCACCTGTGCTAGTACCATCCACCATCACCCTAAGAGCTTATGATGGTCGACCATCATCCCCTAAAGGGATATTTCAAAATGTCCCCGTATAACTAGGGGGAAAAACCATCTTAATCGACATTGAAGTTATCAATTCCCCACTTGATTACAATATCCTATTCGAACGTAGATACATGTATGATATGAAGGTGGTAGCCTCTTCTGTGTTTCGAACGATGATGTTCCCCCATAATGGGAAAATCATCACCATCAACCAACTTACACATTATGAGCCTAACCATTCTGCCAACATTGATAACATTCTTCCCCTTGTTCACACTAGCTCAAACTCTTTTTTAGTCATCGACATTGGTCTTGGAATTTTCAAAGACCCATCCTTGCCGGGGGAATATCATGGAGCACCACCTCTCCTACACCCCTCAACACAAGTTTTTGTAGTATATTCTAATGGAACATATATTGGAGCCAATACTCCTCCCATAGAGGCACCTTCACAAATCGAAGTTCCACTAGTTGAAGAACTATTACCTCAGGAATCCCCTGAGAACCTCACTGAACCACTTATCCCAGATTTCCCCCCCCTCCAGGGGAAAATCTTGGTTTGGGAGACGGTTCCCCAAGCCATTACCCAAATTCACTTTTTCTACCCCCCACCTAGAGTCCAAGAATTCCAGGTAGCTTGCTACTCTCACACTTCCAAACATGGTTCTTTCCATCCATGTATGGTATCTCCATCCACCCGCGATGGTCCCTATGCCATCTCTCCCTCCTCAGACAGAGGGAATACTGATGCAAATCCCAGTACAGGGTCATGCCACATCAGCTTCACCACAGACTATTGGCACCACTACCACCGTTGGGGGAAGATAGAGGAATAATGAGCCCACTTCTTTTCCCCCTCCCTCAGCCCAACCTCCTTGTGCACTATGTGAAAGAGACGGACACCCCACTAATAGATGTCCTACTCTTCCCGAGTTACGCAATCTGATCCAGCTCCCTAGAGAAACCATATTTCTCGCCACTCCACCAAGTACATCCACTGCTACTGTGAAGTCCTCAACCACATGCAATAAAGGGTTGCGAACCAAATTTGCTTGTGCCATATGCTTAGAATACAACCACTACACTCATCATTTCCCAACTCTACCTCAATTTCGCCAAACGCTAGTTGTAGTATGTCAAACATCTTGGCTAGAGCCCTCTCAGTCTTCCCCTATTGAGGCCTACATTACTGACATTCGATATATTTCATCGTCAGTCCTCGAGTGAATGAGGTGCCCTCCAGAGTATCGGGACATGTACTTTATGTCCAGCAGTCCCTCGAACCCTATGCACAATACCCCCTCTACGTCGTCATCCCTGGAGGAAAATAACACTCATTCGTCGATGGTTTCCCCTTCCATCACATAGGATCCCATGTCTTCTCGCATTTTTTATAGCGACAAAGATATCTTGGAGGAATTAACTACCCCGGATTTCCCATGGAATGTGCTCCATCATCAAGCACTTTTTATTTCACAGGTGACCTTTCACTCTCCTATCCAAGATTCCATATGCACAATCGAAACCAAGGATTTTATTTCTCTGAGGCATATTGACTGGTTCAAAAACCCTATCCCTACCCCTAATTCTTTTGAATAAGGAAACATGGCCAACATCTCCCCCACTGTCAATATTGACATTTCCATTAAACCGGGTGTTAACACTCTATAATTTTTGTCTGACTTATAGAAAAATGACAGAGATAATTGTTTCAACCAGCTTTAGAGCTAAGGCACTAGCCTTCTCAACTCAGAGAGGGCTCTCTCGTGTCACTTGATATTTCTTTGGAAATCAGTGGCTAGATTTGGTTTGTTTTGGGGGTTTTTAATAAAGTTGCTAGCAATGAAGGGGAGGAACACTCAGGGCTATGGAATCAAAATTATGAAAGTGAATGAAAACAATGATCATCCGGTAGAACTCTCCAAAGGATAAAGGATAAATGAGGTGATGAATCTGAGTTATATTTGAATTTAAGTAGAGTGTAGGATGATAGAGAAAACAAATAACTGCATCAGAGCATTACTTAAATGAATTATGAATTTGTTAAGAAGAAAATTACACAATTTAAATTGCTTAATCCAAGAGCATCACAAGATGAATTCTAGGCCTTTAACTCTCCAATTTAAATAGAAGAAAATGCAAATGGAATAAAAGATCACAGAAAATACATACAATGAAGGAATCTGAAGCTCATATCACCACCATTAGAATCCTTTCATAGAGACTTCAAATCTTCTGCACATATATTCAATTCATCTTCATAAAGTTAAAATAGAGTTTGAAACAACCAAAAATGTTCCCTTGCACTTCTACCAACATTAATTCATTCAAATGTCCCAATATTTATACAATTCGATTACAATGGCTAGAACTGAAATGTTTCAGCTTCTAAAATTGATTATAATAATTTCAACTGACGGTCTCCATATATGAACCAATTTACAATGATTAAAAAAAAAGGCGTTTCAAAACTACAGATGGATTTCTATGACTTTTCAGCTTCCTTTACAACATATGTCTTTCCCTAATCTTCTGTCAAGCTTGCTGGTTTGGTGACACCTGGAGGTTACTTATTGGTTCCGGGAAAACTGTATTTTGTCTTGCCCATCCACATGATTTCCTTCCACTATGAGTTAGAAGGAATCTTGTAATCCATCATCTTCTTTATCAAAATCTCCAGGTCAATGCACGTAGCATAGGACATAGTCGACAACCCGATCTTCACTATTTTAAACTAATTCAAAATCTAAAAGTTTGTGGCCAAATACTCTACCAAACTTGGGCCTTTCAGACTCTCCTCCATAGCTTCAAATTTGGAATGATCCATTCTACATTGAATGAGGAGAGAATTGTAGTCTTATTGATTGTATAATTTACCTTTTCCATCCCAAAATGGTGGGAGGCCCTTGATAAACACTTGTTCAATTGTATCCTTAAACTCATGTATATTGTGCTCCATTTGCATAGCCTTGTTTTGAACCGATTTGAGCAAGTTGTGTTTGGTGATGATCCTCCTAGTCCAGATGATCAACGCAGTTTTTTCCTTTACCCCAATAGTCTGAATATTAGCAGTGGGCACAAAATTCAACAAATCAATATCGTTCTTGGCCCATTTTGAGGGTTTCTTGGCTAATGTTTCATTAACAATAGTATACCTACTTCGGGCCATGGTAGCCACGCTGTCTTTGTCATTTATAAAATTCAGATAAACCTTGAACTTAGCATCCTCTACAACAATAGCATCCCAGATCACATGTTTAGCTCCTTGTAAGAGTGTTTTACCTTTCAACCTCATTTTTCAGCTTATTCACTCTCTCTTGCAAATATTGATTCTCTCTTTCGAGTTGAGCCATCGTTTCATATTTTATTTTCATCTCTTGTTTCATCTTTTCTAAGACCTCCTTAAGGATTTTTATTTCCCCTATCTGTAAAATTACTTGGGGCATAGCTTGTACAAATCCATCAGTGCTTGATCCAGCTTCTGTATTGGAATGTATAATCACAACCATGCCTGATGTTGCTACCTGTCCCTATAGCCAATTTTCTTTCTCTTTTTCTAGATGCAACACTTTAGATTTGTAATTTAGTTCTTCTTGTCTGAATGTCTCCTTATCTTTCTCTAGAGAAGCTAGCTATGATGTCTATGGATGTTCTATGGAGGACATCTTAAGATTCTTGTTTAGACTTTGGATCATCTTCTCTTTCTCATCTAAAGAGGCCTTTACCCCTTGAGGGCCTTCAGATTCCAATATTTTGACCTGTGTTTGCCAGGATTTGGTGGATGCTTTCTCCTGCTTCAATTGACCATCTAATTTGAGTGCATGTGTTGTTAATCTCGAAACCCTCAGACCTAAACTCAGGTAGTTTGAATATAGCATGTGACTAGCATTCATGTGAAACTTTACTTTTTCTGGGGCAATAATATTTTCATAATGCATCTTGATTTTAGACACTTTATCATCATCTGCTATTTCTATATTAAAGGTCTTTATTTCCACATCCATGACTGAGAACAGGGAAGCCTTATGCTAGCATATTTTCTCCACTTCAGGAAACAAGTCTCTCATTTCACTATTGGCCATACTTTCCTTCACAACATATTGGTTCATTAAGTCTTCTTTGGACTGATAAACTACCCTAGGTGTCTCGCTATATACATGTTTCTTGCTGCTAAAAACCCTTGAGTTGCTTTCACTTTGTGGCATGCTTCCTGTACCAACCTCTTTGTTCTTGGTTGCACTTTCCACCATCTCGATGATCATTTTTTCTTTAGGCTCTTCTTATTCCAAGTCCACTACCTAAGAAGATGGTGTGATTTTCATTTTCTTGAGAATATTTTTCTAACTACTGGCACCCAGTGCCTCTGAACTACTCCTCTTGTTATAAACACTCACCTTTGGAGCTTTAATAATCAACTTGGGAGAATTTTTCTATGTCTGGATCTGCTGAGGGGAAAACTATATTTGTTGTGTATGATGAAGCTCCAAAGTGTGTTACACATTATTTTGATCATCCCTATGACCATTAATTATGTAAACCTATCTGTTTCCTTCAGAGGGGTTAGTGGCCTGAATTCCTGAAGAGAGAAGGGAGAAGAACTTTCCCTGAGAAAAGAAGTTACATTTTCCTGTGTAAAAACCTTATAAAAAGGAAGTTTGCAAGTTGCTATATAGGAAGGGTGTGAGAATTCCTGATTCTCGTAGGTTGCACCATAGCTAGGTTGTGAGAGGTTCACAGGTTTCTCTATAGTCAGGGTGCGAGAATGCCTACACATGGGAAAAATGAGCGTTTTCTCAAATCATCTAGAAGGAGAAACTTCCATGGTGAGGTGGCATCTAAATGGTTTGGATCTTACTCGCTTTCATGATTTAGTGGGATCATCCTAACCTCCTCACCTTATCCTCTTCAACTTATAAAAGGAGAGGAGTTCTCATGGAGAAAGTTAGCTTTTGGTTAGCTTTTGGAGTTTTGGTTAGCTTTGGAGCTTTTAGGATTGTTAGCTTGGTTAGAGTGGCTTTGAGATTTGCTTTGTCAAGATAGATTGTAAATAGTATCTGATCTATGCTCTCAGAATCCTTGAAGCAAG
>SNQJ01S0047865.1:15414-63377 GCA_010110895.2 Picea sitchensis | reverse complement strand
TTCACATTTAATATGATATAGTAATATGATTCTTTCCTATAAAGCTTGTTGTGTTTTATTGTATGATTCCTTGATCACATACATAGGTTTATATTGATTTTATGTTATTACTATCACTGTGGTTGGTTGTGTTCTTTTGCAGGTTCATCATTGTATGAGCGTTGGAATGGAGCTAGGATGGTGATGGTGAGAGGAAGCAACATTTAAATGGTATGTCACCCATCCCTCTTTAGTTAGTAAATTCAATATTTAAAACTTAAGGAAAGCATTATGTTCTGGTGTGTTTTGTTCTAGATCCAGGTGGATCTAGGGAGATCAGTTAGTGTCTACACCTACCGATTAGTCCGATAACAAAGTGACTTCCATATTTTCACAGGCTTCTAAGTTTTCCAATCTATCAAATTCTTCAACTTGCTCATGTTTGTAGGGGCTTTGTCTACTCATCAGTCTTCTCTTATATATGATCTGGTACAAGTCATATCTCCTCCCTTGCAGCTGTGTAAACCCAAATTCACTGATTTTGTCTTGAATCTGAGGTAAACAAGCCCTGGTCTTTACCACCTACCATGAAAGGGAATTTTAAGTTAGATGCCTTGTGCGTTTTCAGAAAATTCTCTGTCTCTAAAATGATCCTTTGTCTGATCAACTCTAAGGAAAAGACTATAGAATTAAAAAAGACCAGTAAAAGGTAAGGTCCTTCTTGATAACCGTATACCCAAATTATAGTAGACTGTAGAAACAACATCCAATCTCCCACCCTGTTTTCTGGATTAGGTTGTAAACAGATTTTCATTTCTTCCAAAACCATTAGCAGGTCCATGCTAAATATGAGACTATAAACCCTGGACATAATCTTGTTTATGAAAATAAGCATGGTGATTCTTATGCATTCAATCAAGATGAATGATCCTTTAGGGAATTCGATCTTATTTGATTCCAAGAGCATTCTCGGAAACTGCATCTGTACCTGAAGTGTCTCAATTAATTGAAATTTTCCGACTGTTGGTGCATATTGTCAGCGATGAACTTGTCAAGACTTATAAAAAATGACTGTTGGTGCATATTGTCAACGATAAACTTGTCAAAACTTATAAAAACCGACTGAATAGACTCTGACATAAAAAAAGGTCAACAGGAAACCCACCATGACTTATACTACAAATTTGTTGTTATTCAACCCTAAAATTTGACTAATTAGGGAACAAGCTCACTAGACTTCAATAAACATGACGCTTACACTGATAGGTAACGACAAACTTTCAGAATGGTGTTCAATTTTAACAATGGTTTACAAAAATAGGTTTTCTACTTCGGGTGGACACTCTTGGTAGACTGTGATCATTTTCTCTTCCTTGAAGGGCTCTGACATAGTGGGCGAATACTTTGGTATACTAAGGGTGTGTCGAATTAACAGACTATATATTTCGCATAAGACCTCTAATCCTAACTTATTCAAAATGACCTTTTCTTCCCACGAATACTATTTTTCACACCAACTTATGAACTCTGGGAAATGGAAAATGACTTTTATGACATAAGGGATAATGGAAGCTTGGGTCGCTTCGAGGAAGGGTATCCGTTTTCGAACATTGCCTAGAAAATTGGATCTGGACTTGGAAATGGGTGAAACTGTAATTTATGTGTCAAAAACATTGAAATCCCTGTCAATTAGGGATTCTTCTTTAGAAGCGGAGTCTTTCTCTTTCACGAATAAAATGACAAGGTTGGTGGCCATGATGAAAAATACCTATAACTTGGGAGAGAATGTGTGAAACTAGTTCATTGTTGAGCTTTAATTTTGAATGGGGGGTTTGCACCACTTTTCAAACATTCGAGTGCTTTGAAATATTATAGAATAATGATTGGGACCCTTCTTTTATATGCATGTTTCGATATTGAGGATTGGAGAAAACGGTTTTGAGTAGACCGATTTTCGTCCCGATGTGCCTCTGATGGTGCCACATGTCCAAGAAATGAAACCATGGTATTTTCCCTGGTCCACCTTTGAAAAATTATCCTCTGTGCTACTTCAATGGTTGATATGTGTCTCGGTCATCGATCTGGGCTACTCCAAGATCTACGATCCACCGGGTCTCATCAACTTTCGATATCGGGGGTTGGAAAGAATGGTTTTGGGTAGACCGCTTTTTGCCCCGATGTGCCTCTAAGTGCACCATGCATCCATGAAACAAAACCATGGTATGTTCCCCGACTCACTCTCATATAATTAAACCCAACGCTATTTCACTGCCCAATATGGGTCTTGGCCTTTGATCTGGGCCACTTCAAGATCTATGGTCTGCTAGTATCCAACTTTCGTGCCTCCGATATGTTTATCCATATGACGCCATATGTTCCCTTATCCTCCAAACTATCATGCTTCCATAGCGATGTAGCTCTTCGCTAAATTTCAGAGACTTTGATCCTATCTGAAAATTGTTATGGTGATAACATAGGCTCCAATTGGGGATGCTATCCTCCCTGTGAGGTAGCAAAGAATTGTAGACTAAGTTCCTAACCATTGGGCTGTGGTTTATTCATGCAATCTGAATCCACTGGTCTTTATTCAAAAACTTGAAATCGACCCAGCATAGCTCATGGCCTTTACCTCGGGCTTCAACTATGCTTCTTTTATTCCAACTTCTTCATGCGAAAAGAAAAACACAAAATGGTTTTGTACAATGAATGGAAGGGGTGATGATGTTTAAATGATACAATTCTTGAGGAACCTGCCATTCACATGACCTCATCCAGCGATCTCTCCATTACTCTCCTGTAACAAGTACGCATTTCTCCCACGGTATGCTACAATTTTGAATGGGCCTAGCCATAGGTGATCAAATTTTCCATGTTTTCCCTTATCTTTGTTTCTGGCATCCCATTTTAGTACCTAGTCTCCTGGTTCGAATTCATCCACCTTGTTATGTCTGTCAAAAGCCTCTTCGATCTTGTCTTGGTGCAGCTGGGAATTATAGAAAGCCTTTTCTATGGTATGTTGTAAACTGATGAGTTCACCCACCCTTCTTCGTGTGGCATCTGTCTCTGTGTATTTCTCCTAAAACAATCTCATTCCCAGCAACCCCAATGTAGTAGAAAAAATTGCTTCATTTCCATAAACGATATGGAAAGGAGATGCTTCTATGGACCTCTTAGGGGATATTCTATCATTCCACAGTGCATGGATGAGCTTTATGTGCCATGCCGTTTTATTCTCTTGCATCATTTTTTTGATGATTATGACTAATATTTTATTCGAAGACTCAACCAATCCATTCCCTTGAGGGTAGTGTTGATTAAGGTTGGTTGTCATTGATGTCAACCCTTGAAGAAAGACCCGTAGCACAAAGTTTTGGGTAATGGAACCAATAGTGTTTGATGTAAATATGACTCATTATTGTTTTTTCATGGTTGATAAGAAGTAAATATGGATGAACTCCAAAGTGGTCCCCTTATGGTGAAAGCCCTCACGCGAAGATGCTTTGTGGAGTAAGAGAACCCATTCTTAATTATGGAATAATGAGATGAAGGAAAGTGAATTTGTTATGGAAAATATCCTAGATGGATAGTTCTTGTCATGTCATTTCCGGTGGTATGTGGAACGTCACATAATTCCTCATGGTTAAAGAGTTATGGCCATGAGAAGTTGGAGACCCTAGGTTTGGGTAATGGACCCAAGTTTGTTTGATGGGTAATGGTATGAGTTATGATATATTTTTAGATAATACTATTCTATATGGATAGTACCTGTCATGCCATTTATGGTGGTATGTAGAATGTCGCATAACTCCTCACGGTTTGAGAGTTATGGCCTTACGAAGTTGGAGGACCCTCATATGTCATCTAGAAGCTCCAAAAGGTCAAAGTAATCAAAGTGGTTTAAGAGATTTCTAGAAGCCCAAAAGGTCAAAGTAATCAAAGTAGTTTAAGAGATTCTAAAGGTAAATAATAAAGTGAAGGATGAGTGTAATATAATTCAAAGTGAATACAAAATAAATTATTTTGGCCAATAACTTTAATGGAGAAATTAGAAGGGACCCAACCCTAAAATAAGGAAAGTAACAAGGACCTAGAATATGTTTTTAAGGAAGCTACTTGAGAGTATAAATAAGAGGCAAGGCTCTCATTTGAATAACAACACTTGAGCATATTGAATATCTATAGGTGCATAAGGTTTAAAAATGATATCTGCTGAAATTCTGAGTGAATGTGAAGAAAATAAGGCCGAAAATGCAAGGAAGGATAAATTCTTTGATGGTGCTTCTAAGGTATGTTATTTGCAGATCATCTCACTTTCGCTGTAAATTTTTTTTCTATAATGATTCAGATCCTGAAATTACAGTGAAAGTGAGAAAAAAATATCCAAGCATCTGTTGTTAAAAATTTAGCTTGTGGTTAGTTGTATTTTGAGTTACAATCAGGAAAATTTGGTTTGTGGCTAGTCCTGAAATAGTCAAAATCATGTGTTTCGAATAAAAACATCATACCCTCTATTCATAATAGATCCAAATTCAGTGATACAAAATGAGTTGGTTAGGGTACAGTTTGTAGTATGTTTTGTAACAGTTTCAGATCATTTAATCAAATATTTTGTGCGGCACGCTCTGGCCAAGGTCGCCTCTAGAATAAGCCAAAATTCAGCAAGGTATGTCATTTTTGCTATAACCTTTTTTTTTTTTTTTCTCACATGCCTAGTTTTGGAGGAATTGCATAAAACATTAATCAAGAAAATTATGCATCGCCTGGCCTTTATACACAAAGAAGTTATGATTACTTCTGCTAAGTTAGGGTTGTTGACTAATCCAAAATCCAGGGCATGTGAGACTAAAGAAAAGTTTGATGAAAAATCGTAGTCTCTTTGCTTGTTAAAGTTAAGGAAGGTTTGCAGGAATGCGGTCATATACAACTGCTATTCATTACGTAGCCACAAATCATACTTCCTTGATGATGAAATTGATGAGGATTTTGGTTGAGGTACATGATACATGTGTTGGTTTATGGTTGATTCACTTGTTGATTACAGGTTGTTGCATTTTTGATGCACTTGTTTCTGGTACGTGTTGATTACAGGTTGGTGCATGGTTGATGCACTTGTTTTATGGTACATGTTGATTACAGTTGGTGCACATGGTTGATGCACTTTGTTTATGGTACATATTGATTACGTGTTGGTGCATGGTTGATGCACTTGTTTATGGTGGCTGTGTTGGTGCATGGTTGATGCACTTGTTTATGGTGGCCAGCTTTGGTGCGGTTGATGCACTTGTTTATGGTACGTTGATTACGTGCTGGATGCATGGTTGATGGCTGGTTCAGATTTATTGGTACAAGTTTGCGTTTCATATATTCTAGTGAGAAAGTATGCGGTTCCATCATTATACTCTCTACTCGTGGTGGCAGATGGGTATAAATCTAAAGGTGGTTGTAACCACCTCGGGTTGTAGCCGGCCCCAAATAGAAATTCCTTCCTCGGGTTGTAGCCGCAGAATTGGGAGTTGGATCTTCCTCAGGCTTTGGCTCAGAAACTGAAATGGAGCCTCCTCTAGTTGGTACCGGAAAAACAAGGAAGTTGGTGCTTCCAATGAATGTAATTATTCAAGACATAAGAAAAAGCATTCCCGTGGTTTTCTCCCGATTTGGATTTCCAATGAAACACCGGGTGTGTAACGGTATTTGTTTGATTGTTTATTTATTACCGCCATTATTGGATAATAATTCTGCATTGATATACCATTTGAAGAAAAAGATTATAATTATGTTATTACTTATTCACCCCTCCTCGCAGAATCCAACAATTGGTATCGAGCATGTTCTCGTAACCGGCTTTAACCAATCGAAGGTAGATCAAGTGGAGAGAGTACCAACTCGATAAAAATGTAAATACCACAGTTTGATAGACAAAAGTATGCTTTTTCGAGAATAAGGATGAAGACATATATACAAAATAGTGGATTTCAAGTTTAGTAATCAATTGTAGATGGATACACAAAACACCGCTAGCTCCACCAACAAGAGACAAAGCAATGAAACTCGGTCAGAATAATTCCAAAGCCATAAATGCACTTTGAATGGTCTCAATGATATGGTATTCACCAATGTTGTAATACTAAATCTACTAAAGAGATTTGGGACAAGCTTCAAATATTTAAGTGAAGGAGATTCAAAAGTCGTAATAGCAAAGCTTCAAACTTGCTGCAGGTCATCGAACAACTAAAAATGGAAGAAGATGAAGATATCGAAGCCTACTTTTTACGAAAGGCTGATGAAACAGCCTGAATGCAATCATAGGATTGGGAGAAGAAATCAAGAATCAGAATTGTTCAAAAGGTACTAAGATCTCTCCTATGATTCAACCCTAAGATATCAACATCACTCTCAGAATAAAGATCAGATCTAACTCAATAAGAATGGACAAACCGCATGGGATCCTCACAAGATATGAGATGAGAACCCAACAGAAAAATCTTATATATGTAAAAGAAGAAGCCTTCAAAGCATCCAAAAGATCAAAGCAAAGAAAGAATAAGAAGAATATAAAGAATAACTATCGCCCCCGTGAAGATGATGAAGAAGTGGCCAACTTTGTCAAAAGATTGAACAAGGAACCAACGTTAAAGCCTTCAAATGGTACCACTACACAAAATATCACTGCTAACAAAATGTCCCTCATAAGAAAAAGAGAAATGATGAAGGTTACCTAAAAAGGCAAACAAATATATAAAGGTAAAGAACTACAAAGAAAGTTTTCAAGAAAAACTTTGAAGACGCGGGACAAGTAAAAACGCAGGAGAGTTCTCATCTATGGCAAGAGAAGACTCGAGCAAGAAGACTCCAAAGAAGAATATGAAGAAGCATATGAAGAATAAATTGAAGAGGCATGTTGACTTCCGAAGAATTAATGAGCGCCATGAAGTTACCTAAGAGAAAAGAAGAAAAACAAGAAACCACAAGCTAACTAGATAAGAAAAAAGACACTCAAGAACCAGGAACAAATGATTACAAATTGAAGGTTCAACAGAAGAAGATAAAAGAATTGAATACACTCAAAGAACATCTAGAAGGAAAGGACGGATCATTGGAAAACCTGGAAGCGAGATTGTCACACTAAGAAAGGATATTCAAAAAGAAAAAATATGCGTAATAGCTCAAAAGTTCCGATGACATTATTACCTGCAATCTTATCTTGACAAGTCCGACTTGGATACAATCAAATGTAAAAGTGGATCAAGCTCCATGAAAACAAACAGAAAGAAACAATCCAAAAGTTATGCGTAAAAACAACTTCAAAGGATAAAAGATATAAGGAAGACACAGGACACTTCCACCGAGAAGATTCGTGATTAATCAACAACAATGACAGACAGCCTCAAGAAGAAGGATTCATAAGATAATCTCCTTTCATAAGATCTTCAACCACCAAGTATCAAACTATTTCTGGCTTTATGTTATGCTTGTAATAATTTTGGACACATAAGCCGAATTGCGCATAGGCTAACAACAAGAACAAATAACCCACCTTGAGAGCCACATAACAGTAAGCGACCAAGAAGACCTTAGTAAGTCACGTGAGAAGAAGTTACAACAGGTTTGAATCCTTGAGCACCTAAGGGAATGTTACAAATGTAAAAATTTGGACACATACAAAATTGCGAATGACAAATTTCCTAAAGAACTCTAACAAAAGTCGCAATCCGAAATAGCATGATAAGAAAGCAAGATCGATAGCAATGAAGAATTTGCTAGTCAGCTAAATAGAAGAAACGTATTATATGTTGACAAGTGGATACCAAAACACAATATTGTGTAGGAGACAAGTTTCTTACATTATGAGGAAAGAGATGGATCGGGCCTCCTTGAAATGACATCAATTCCAAAAATCATTGGCACAACAATTGGGGGAACAAGAACTAAATGAAGAAAATGTTTAATTAGTAGAAGATATGAAACATAATCTTTAAGTGTGAGTTGGAAACGTGACCAAGGTCACAGTTACTTTCGATTCACAAAGTGCATAAGAAAAGAAGGTTCAGGAAATTGGTCAAAGCATAAACAAGAACTTCAAGCAACATATGTGTTACAAATTGGAAACGAAAAGCGTTGTCTAGGAAAGTAAGATGAAAATTGGCTATGTCACGTATATTGGGTCACATGCATTTTGGTAAACCTTGTCAAATTCAGCAAAAGAGAAGCAAATAGAGAAATGCCCCATATCCTTAAACCAACCAACACTTTATGCAAGCATTGCCAACAAGGAAAGCAAAACAAACACCAAGTTCAAATCAAAGGAATAGATTCTAACAACAAAAACCACTAGAAATTGTGCATCGATCTAGTTGGACCAACTACAACAAAAGGCTAAAAATGTGAGAGACACTTTATGTTATTAATTTATGATTATACAAAAATGACTGCAATTTTCTTTCTCAAGAACAAATCGTAAGCTTTTGAAAATTCCCCCAAGATATACAAGGAAATGGTTGAAAATATGCTAGACAGGATTCAAGAATCAAATGCTCAAGATCGGATAATGGAAGAGAATCCACCTCAAAGGAATTTATGGACTAATCGCGAACAACGCGAAAAAGGCAATTCTCTGTCTCTAGGACACCAACGTAATCGGAGTTGTTGAGAAAGGAATAGGACAAGGTTCGGTCTTGGGAAAAATGATAATGATTCAAAGTTGATAGATATTTATTGGACACAGGCAAAGGTGCATACAAAGTATCACATTCAAAATGAGTAATGCTCAGAAACAACAATGAAAAACTCCATAATGAAGCTATGGAAAGGAAGACCAAATGTGAATCACTTCGTAGTTTTTGAAGCAAATGCTACATCAAAAGAGAAGATGGTAGAATGGGAAAGTTTGACTCTCTAATGAACACTTGTTGGTTAATCAAGCACAAGGAAAGCATACAAGTGTTACAATCTAAGACAACAAAAGCGAAAGCATCAACTAACAATTGATTAAAGCAAAAACAAAGAAAGAAGAAAACCAATCAATGGAACAATCCTTTTGAAGAAGGATGATACAAAGAGAAGATGAAGAAGAAGATGAGGAACTGAATAAGTAGAAGAGTGTTCAACAAGTATCTCCAAAGCATCTTAAACGAAAATGTATAAGAATCATCCTTCAGATCGATTATTGGAAACAAAGATGCGTGAGTCGAGGACTAGAAGAAAAATCCATTCCACTTAAAACACACCCAGCAATTTTATCTATGCTACTGAACCAAACCTGCTTTGAAGAAGCCAAAGAAGGGATGAATTTTTGGAATAAGGCCATGGATGCAGAATTGATCAAATAGAGAAAATGACACTTGGGAATTGGTTCCAAGACCAAAGAATAAGTGTTATATCAGCACAAAATGGTTTCGTGAATAAACGAAATTAGAAGGATGGACAGGTTACAAGGAAAATCTAGATTGGTATGTAAAGGCGCGTACGGGATTGAAGGAATTGACTTAGAAGAGACATATGCCCTAGTTGGGCTTAATGGATAACCCGGCTTGTTTCTAGCCATGCACCAAAAATGTTAAAGTATATCGGATGAGGCACCTAACCTTTTCCAAATAGGGAACTTGAAGAAGAAGTTCACATTGAACAACCAAAAGGATATCAATTGTCAAAGAACATAGACTATGAGTGTAAATTAAAGAAAGCCTTGCATAGTCTAAAGCAGGATCCTAGAGCATGATACTCCATACTAGATAAGTATCTGCAGCAAGCAAGGTTTAGAAAAGGAAGTGCATAACAACCTCACATCAAGGTAAGTCAAGGTAATATTTTATTAACGAATTTTATGTTGATGATATTATTTTGGTGATGGATTTTACCAGTTAGTTTTAAATTTGCAAAGACATGCAGAGGAATTTGAAACGTCATTACTTGAGAACTATCCTTCTTCGACCCCCGACACGCCAAAGAAACCAAGGAATTTTTATTTCAAAACCAGAAATGGCGCTAAAGAGGTTCGAATGGAAGATTGCAAACCGCTTATCACTCCCCATGCAAACCAATTGCAAGTTGAGAGAAAAGACATGATGATTCAAAGTCACCGCATCGTAGGCAATATAGGTCAATGATTGGCGTCCTACTATATGTGACAACATCAAACCGCATGTAACAATGTGCTTGGACAAAGGGTATCGATTTCCAAGCAAGACCAAAAGGAATCACATGTATTAGCAAGAAAGAGGATTTTCTCATATCTCAAAGGAACATAAGAGTTTGGATGGTGGTATCCAAAAGGAAAATATAATCCAAACTCTTATGTTCCAAAGGAACATAAGAGTTTGGATTGGGCAGGTTGTATTGATGACCCACTACACCAAGGAGCAAGCAACGCTCTACTCTCTAGGTGAGGTTTGCATCATGGATAGCAAGAAACAATTTCATCGCATTCTGGCCTCATACCGAGGCAGAGACATTGCAACAACAACATGTTGTACACAAGTTCTTTGGATGGAAATGTTCCCGATGCAGATATATAGGGTTGAGTATGATGAGCCCATTCTAATATATAGTGTGACACATGTTCATTAATTTCAAGAAACCAAAGGATGCACTCCAAGACTAAGCACATCCAATCAAGTATCACTTTCTACTGAACAAGTTGCGAAAAGAACATCCGAGTTGAGTAAGTGGGCAATGAACAAGTGGAAATTATCTTTACAAAACCACTTCCACCGGAAGCTTTTGAATATCTTTCTCACCAAAGACTTTGGGTTATTTCTACTCCAAAATGGAATGCTTTTTGAATAAGCTTATCTTATACGTCTTAGATGTACAAGAAACACCACAGAGGATAGCCTGTGGGGAGCACCGATGGAAATATATTCTGCCATTGGATGACAAGCAAGAGATTTATCGATGTAGAGGACAGAGGCATGGTCTGTGTGGATCAGATTTATCGATGCAGAGGACAGAGGCATGTACTCTTGTGGGGAGTACGGGATCATATGATTTCAAGGTTGCATCGAAAGTGTTGCCATCAATGCCAAAGAGGGAGATTGTTGATTAAGGTTGGTTTTTATTGATTTCAACCCTTGGATAAGTTCGATAGTGAATTCCGGTAGAATAAAGTTTTGGGTAATGGACCCACAGGGCTGACAAAAAAGGACTCATTATTGTTTTGTCATGGTTGATACAAAGTACAAATGGATGAAATCCAAAATAACTTTATGGTGAAAGCTCTCTATGGGAAGACGCTTAGGGAGGAGAACCATGCCATGAACAGATGAAGGAAAGAATATTAGGAAAATATCCTATATGTATAGTTCTTGTCATGTCATTCGTGGTATGGAATAATCTCCTCTCACCATGGTTAGAGAGTTACAGCCATGAGAAGTTGAGACCCTAGGTCAGTAATGGACCCAAGTTTGTTTGATGGAAATGGTATGAGTTATGATATATTTTCAGATACCACTATTCTATATGGATATTGCTAATGTCATTCCATTTCTGGTGGAACGTCACATAACTCTCATTGAGAGAGTTATACCTTATCGGGTTGGAGTGAATCTCGTCAGCCCAGCCCCAAAAGGTCAAAGTAATCAAAGTGGTTTAAGAGGATTTTAAAAGGTAAATAATAAAAGAAGTGATGAGTGTATTATAATTCAAAGTGACACAAAATAAATACACAATTTTAAACAGAAATTAGAAGTGGACCCAACCCTAAAATAAGGAAAGTGGGGCCAAGTGAACGAAGGTGTTTCAAGCAGCTACCAGAGTATAAATAAGAGGGGTTATTCTCTCATTTGAATCACACTTGAGAATATTGAATATCTATAGGTGTAATGAGGTTTAAAACATGACGAAGCCGAACACCGAGAAAGTGAAGAAAAGCACGAAACGCAAGTTAGATAAATCTTTATTGGTGCTTAAGGTATGTTATTTTCAGGTCATCTCACCCATTTCGCTTATACATTTTTTTATATAATGATTCATATCCTGTTCTATGCAAATGAGAGAAGACATATCCAAGTATCCTTGGTTGGGACCAAAATTTAGCTTGTGGGTCGTTGTATGTTTGGAGTTACACTGCGGAAAATAGGGTTTGTGGCCAGTCCCAAACTAGTCAAAATCAAGTGTTCTGGTAAAAACGTCAACATAATTCATAACAGATCCAAATTCAGTGATACAATTTTTTGCGAAGGTCTCAGTACATGAAAATATTTCTAGATCATTTAATCAAATATTTTGTGCGCGGGGCACACTCTACAGGTCGCCTTCAGAATAAGCCAAAATTCAGCAAGGTATGTCATTTTGCTATAAATTATTCTCGAGAGGTCTGCGAAGTTCCACTTGAGTAGGCCTCACATAAACATACCGCAGAACATTGTGTATTAGTTTCTGCATCTTTATACATTGCTATGGTTGAAAGTTATGATTACTTCAAGTTAGGGTTGTTGACTAATCCAAAACTAGGCATGTGAGACTAAAGAAAAGTTTGATGAAAATGCTAGTCTCTTTATTGTGTTAAGGAAGGTTTGCGGTAGAATGTGATCAAATACACCCTCGTGTCTATTACAAGGAGCTACAAAATCATATTTTGATGATGAAATTGATGAGGGCTTTTTGGTTGAGGTGCGCTTACATGTCGAAGTACATGGTTGGAGCAGTAGCTGATAAGTTGCCATACATGAGGTGTATAGTTGATGATGTTGTATAGGTTGATTACAGGTTGCATGGCTGATGCAACTTGTTTATGGTACAAAAGCTGATTACTATAGGTTGGTGCATGGTTGAATAACTTTGTTTGGCGGTAATGTGTTGACACAGTTGCGTAATGGTTGATGCACTTGTTTATGGTACATGTTGACATGTGCTGATGCATGGTTCAAATTTATTGGTACGCTCTACAAGGTATATCCTTGCTGTTGATAGTGTGACAAAGTTGGTTCCACTATCTCACTTCACTCGTGGTGGTAGGACGGGAAAGGATAGGTGGTTGTAGCCACCTCCCGGCTGTAGCCGGAGAACATAGGGTTGTAGCCTTCCGGGTTGTAGCCAAAGAATTGGGGAGTTGGAGCTCCCTCAAATTGTAGCCCCAGAAACCAGGGGGTTGGAGCCTCTAGCTGCAAAATTTGAAACAAAGGAAGCTGGTGCTTCCAATGAATGTAATTCCTTCAAGACATATAAGAAAAGCATTTCGTGGTTTTCTCCCGATTTAAGGTTTCAATGTAAAAACATCAAGGTAATCGCGGCATGTGTGTGTGATTGTTTATTTACACGCTTCATTATTGGATAATAATTCCTACATTGATATAACATTTGAAGAAAAGATTATAATTACGTTATTACTCCATCTACCTCCCTTTAATCCAACAGTAGTAATGATGTAGAATAGCCATGGGGTGATATTGTAATCACCGTGGTAAATTCTTCGCACTTTTGATTTGAAAGTTGTTGCATTATTTGTTATAATATTGATTGGGCATTGTTTAAGGATAAATTCGGGTGGAGTGCGACATGCATTTCAATCTCCCCTGCATCCACCCGGATCTCCTGGAACAAAACGCATACATTACCATATACTCTTTCCCTAGATCTAGCGTATTGAACTAACTAAGAGAAATGGATAGTGTACATACCTTATGAACGTTCTCCTTAAATCTATGTTGTTCTTTGTTCTGCTTCGATGCTCTTGTGTCGCCCAATCACAACAACACAAACCAATCACACATCAAAGGCATTAATATATTCAATAATTAGTCTTATACATGTGATCAAGGAATTCATGTAATAAGATGACATCATCATTATGGGAAAGGACATATTCATGTGCATTAACTGAAAGAGAAATATACAACCCCAGCCTTGATGTTGTAGATCTCCTTTCATATTCTTGGTTTAACACACAATACTTGCTCATGTATGAAGACCAACTACTATGACACCTTTGATGTTGTCTCTCATCTGTCGCAAAGATCAATTCTTCATACAATAATGCATCAATTCTTCAATAGATTTCTCTAGCTTGCCAACTTAACTTTTTCCATAATCTTCCCATATAAGAGAAGATAGTTTACTACTTGGATAGGGAATGATCCCAAGATATCTCTAAAGTCGATTTTGCCAACCATATCTTCAAAACTCCAACTCATCTTTCTAGTAGATTCCTTCTAGAAGAATCGAACTTATTCATTTTCTTCCTTTAGAAACATGTTCACCTTTAACCATTGACACAGTTGTGATAAGTTCGCAACCTGTGCAACATGCGGGGAATTATGGATTCTCGCAGGAGAGTATATATGCGTCACCGCGAACTATTTTTCAAAATATGATTTTGAGAAAATGACAACCTCTTTCAGAAAAAAAAGTTCTTAATGAAGAGTTTGATCTTCCAATATCATGACATAATCATAATATCATCTCGATAACCAAAATGTGATAATGTAATTTCAAGTCCGAGGCGAAACCGCATCATGACTTTGTAAGTCGCGATGTGTATGCCGAACCAAAAGCATCTAATCGTAGGACCGCGAAAACATCCAAGCATCAGCGTAATATCATATTACATCATTTCGAGGTAGGCATTCCCATTATTCGCATCATAGACTCCATGACATCATAAACAAAGTCATGGCCACCAATCATACACGACTCCAGGGATCCGTGTACGCTAATATAGCATTACCCACTGGGAATGGCGACCGTGACTATACAAATTTTCAGTCAATATGTCATAGCCACGAAACATACACAAAGGATCTATGTGTCGCAAAAATACATACATACTCCATCATAGCCCGGATTGCAAAGATAATATCCAGTATCTTCAACCTTATCACCCAAAGAAACCGACCATGTGATTACATGTGTTGAAGTCTGCCATGTGTCCATCGACAATATACATACCATTAACAAGCGCAGGGAAATCACCACTGATGTCAATGACTTGCTGTACCTATAGTACAATCCATCAATTGTGAAAATTATGAGTTGATGTCGAACAATCATCGGAATCTTTCGATCGTGAGGTCAATGATGTAAACCCATCGCCGGTGCTTAGAAACTTTCCATTGAGGTAATGTAAGTTCCAGCGTACCACAATTTCTAAGTCCAATCCCGGATAATGTGTTGATGTCGACGTAACAAGGATCTACCAAGGGTCTTGATGTATCCCCCATCGCAATTGCAATGAGTAACTGAGTTTGAAAGTGAAGCAGAGTATGTGGCAATTGTACTACCACGTGGTGTCACAAAGTGAAAGGATAACCGCAGATGGTCAATTCAATAGAGGTTTCAAAAAGTACGTTTTCGGAACATGGCGGGGCCGGCACGACTAGTCAGATTTGGCAGCATTGACTCCAAAACGACATTACTACGGAAAGACCTTGTAGGCAAATCGAATGAGAGACAAATGGATTACCCAACCCAGCCTCGTGATGATGAACAAGGTGTCAGCAGTTCAAGAGCTATTAATTCATTGCCACTAATACAAAGACAAAACATATCCCGCTCCTAAAAAAATTTCCCCCACCATTGGCCGGGTAAGCAATTCCTCTTATTTTTAATGCTTCGAAGACGACATCACATATGCTTGTTGATATAAGCTCATCCTTCTGACGAGTCCTGAAAGTATTTTAACGAACTCTAAGAAGGGAGTGGTTCCGTCCCATCAATGGTCTCATCATTAGTTTGTTTAATGTCCAGATAGAAAACTCGGTTTTTCTAAGATTATGAGTTTTGAAAACACGTAGCAACTCGCCTTTCGCACAATATCCAACGAGAACGCCAAAAGGGTTGGGTATGTTCAAATAATTTTAACGAAATGGAAAATAGCAAGGTCAGCTTCGGCAATCTTTCATGTTTAGGGGAGTCGTGAAAAGGCTTAAAGTCAACTCCAAGGGAGTTCCTTTTTCGTGGTGACCACATCAAGCCCGAACAGGTGATAAAACAATGCTCGATCATGTTCTAAGTTTTTCATAAGTGCTAGAACTGGTAAAAGACACTCGGTTTCAAATCGTGTCTATAGAAAATAAAATGATTTCACGCCCATCGCAAAATTTTGATCCATACCATCTCATTAGGGGCCCGCAAGTTACTTACACTACCATTGCATTAGTAATTAGGGATTAAATGGGCAAAAAATGAAATAAAAATGAAAACCACTTTTCAAATAGTAAAAGTAAATAAAATCAAAATTACCATCCCATTTTCACCATTTGTTTTACCCACTTACCAATTCAAGGTAAAATGCCTATTTCACCTCCAATCTTCAAAGTCAATTTCCGAGCTTCAGGGCATCAAATCACATACCGGTTGACTGGAAATGTGTGAAAACACCCCTTAACTCTCCATGGTTTAGTTTTAAGGATTTGGCTACAGAAAGACGAGCTTGAGCCACCTCAAAACCCCACGCCAGGGCGATTCCTCTGGCAGTTGCTCCATTCTGGGACCTCAAGGAGATGGATTCTATGAATCCACGCTATGGTAGTTCAAGACTGCGGTGTTAAATCCACCTCGCGGGCAACAAGGTAATCAAAAATTTTATATACCCGCCGCTAAAAAATCAATTTTCTTATGATTCAAGATATTGACTATCTTCCCAAGGTTATTGTGCAGGTCAATAGTCATACCATGGTGCTTGAGTGAGAGAACGTGAGCACGAAGATAAAAATAATGTCAAAAATCTAAACCATTAACGCCTTTAAGAAACCGTGGGTCTCCTAAAAAAAAGAGACGGACACCGCATGAGAGCCCAAGTTTTTCTATTGGAACACTTAATCCAAATGTGGGATCCAGATCAACAGGTCTTCAACATGGGTGCCCATACATTGACCATTGATATGGATACGATCTGCTCGACCTGATGATTATCAAGACGGGCCTTCCATATGCCATCTCCTGACTGCAGTCATAGAGCTAGAGAAAAATGAGTGAGTATTGCGAGACTAATCATGCGCTTTATGCAGACGAGCAAGGTTATTTGGGAGTGATCACATCACTCTCGCACTATCCATTTTACCATAGTTTCACCGGTGGGCAAGGCGTTCCCCATACGACTCTACAGCTATTTTCAATATGCCCTGGAGTGTCTTGAGCCCCAGGTTTTCAACTGGGCAGATGCATTGCTACGTAGCCTCAAGAAACAACTCACAAAAAGCAAAGCGTGGAGACCTTAAGAAATTTGGTTATGGATCACCTGCTAGTATCCTTTTCTCATGAGAGTCCCAAAGGCACAAAATGGCGAGACTGCAGCCTGGTCCCAGTGGTTTCACGGATGTTAATGATGGTGCCACCGTATTAGGCATGTGGCGGTGGACTCCATTGTCGGGATATGACGATCGCTTTCCGATTGGCTCCAAGGCCAAAGTTGTGATTGAGGATTTCGCGCGACGCCGGGTTTGGATTTTCGAGGGTGATCCCCGAATTTTACTCAAGATGCACGATAGCTGGGGAAACATTGGTAAGAAGGTCACCAACTTTTTAATTTTAAGATGTTTTGTATTTTCATCATATTAAATGTTTTGGTTTTGTAACTCTCATTTGAAGACTAACACCAAAATTTTACTGATAACAAAGATGTTGGGGAATACAGGCCAACCAGGAGTTCTCCCCGCTCAAATGGGCGAGGAGAGGCAGTTCTAAATTCCCCAACATACCGAGGGACTACTTTACCGTGGAGCAAAAATTTGGTAGGGAGGGGGCTTAATGCATTGATGTTCCGTATATGCCCTCCTCGAGAAGATCCTACTAAACATGATCAATCGCCATACCCAAGGGGGAGTTCCTACCTCTATGGGCCGTTTGTCTGAGGGTAGCTGTGGCTTTAGTATGCCATCGGAAACATCATTGGATGTCATGATATCATATGTAGAAGCCATGAGCTTCCATTTATCGCCTTTGGTCTTCGGACGCATTTTGTAAAAAACAAACTTTGATCGCTACATATATATACATGGTTTTTACCGCTTACTCTTACACTTCTGTGTACATGTGTTTCGATTTATAAATTGTTCAAACAAGTCCGCCTAATACATAATTAGCTAACGATCATCAACAAGATGAGGATTGATTGATAATTTTATTGACGATGATTGACGATATTAATTGATTATTGATATGATTGCAGTTACGGTTCGCTTTGTCAGTATGATGTTCCTGTTACGTGCCAGGTTCCGAAAGTACTCATGGCTAGCACCACGGGCGGCTTAATATAAGGTAGTGAATACTCGACATATCCCATTAATCAAACACAACGTAATCGTATGGGCAGAGGCCAAACAACATCAAACTCAAAGCTAAAAGTAATCACAATACACTCCGCATGATACATAAAAATACAAATACCATGCAATAAATGACTTATGCATAATATTCTCTTTAAGTACAACCCATTTCGGTTCAATCAAAGGTACCCCATCATAATACACTAACTCAGCGCCTCATATGCCCCCTTTGCTACAAAACTTTGTTAATAGCTGTGGCGGCCCAATGCCACATTGGTCTAAATTTTCCAAATTCTAAGACACATCTTTATCTTGTTCATTAAAGAACAAGATTCCTTCCTGCGAGAAGAATTTAGGTTTAACATGCTTCGTCGCGCCTAACACGCTTTTCCGGGCTTCGACACAGTAGTATTACGGTAGTCTCAGCCTAATCGTGATCAAATACAAAATACGCTCCTCTTCGGTAGAAGTATTTGTTAAAATTTCTACAGCTAGTTTCAAAGAAGGAAATCTGCATTCTATGGGTAGAATGGCTCTCCACGCCATAAACTAATCAAAAGGTGTGAATCCCGTGGCAGAATTAACAGATAAAATTACGCTACCACAATGCCGAAAATAACATTGTGTGCCGCCTGGTTTTATGTATTCCTATCATCCGTCGTATCATAGTGCGATAAGAACTTTGTTAATGGCTTCAATTCTGCCATTAATTCGTGGATAATATGGTGTTGAGCTATCATGCCGAATGCCCAACTTCTCCGTGAGTTCAAACATCATATTGTTTCTAAACTGACTACCGCGGATCGGTGAAGATAAGTTCGAGGAACACCAAAACGAAAGGGATGACATGGTTGAAATGTAAATAGTAGCCGTAGTCTTCCAAGATTATCAATGTCTATACTGCTCCTCGCCCAATTTAGTAAAATAATCAGCCTACACACGTACCCATGCCCCTCGTTCAAGTGAGGGTGACATGTCATAGAATCAATGCCCCATTTAGCGAATGGAACAATGGAAACTACAGGGTGTAATGGAGCGGGGTGAGATCTTATCTTATTATTATACATTTGGAAAGAATGGAATTTCGGTATGGTAGTGATACAATCTTTAAACAAAGAGGGCCAAAAGTATCATGCACGAAAAATCTTCTGAGCAGTAGCATACCAGACATATGACCACCACATGCCTCCGAATGGAAATCATTCAAAGCTCTCTCTGCTTCTTCAAAAGTCAAAAAACACCGGAAGACATTGAAATAACACCCGACGAGCAAGAGTATCACCAGAATGCGAGCAATTACGCGTTTGATAACTAACACCATCGCCGCTTGGCACCAGACAAAGCGGGCCGGAAAAGTTTGAGTTTGAGATATATAATGATATCTCCGCATTCAAATATCATCGGCATTTATAAGGAAAAGTGACCAGAATCTAATCAACCGCTACTGCAGTGTGGGAAAATCACAAATCAACTCAAATAAAAACTAGAGACTTCTTCGATGTGGCTCGATCAATTCCAAATCGAACTCCTGAGAATAACAATCCACTTGGGAGTAATTTGCCCCCGCCAATCGACGAACATATGTTGCATGGGGTCCGCTAGCAGAAATCACTTAGTTTTCCATGCAGAATGTAATGATTTGAACGCTGGACCGCTTGAACAACAGCCTAAGTCCAGCCAACATGTTGATATTTAATTTCTCAGAAGTTAAACTTCAATTTCAGTAATATATAACATGTCACTATGGAAGATGATCCTTCGAGACGAACCATGCCATGGTGTACTCCTAGATGAAATAAAGCAGCACCGACTATAATCCGGATAGTAAGAGAGCTTTAGTAAGGGATTTTGCCTAAAAGCATCGCTATACCTTTATTCCGTACAAACTTTGGAACCTCAAAGATCTGCAAACTCCCCGAAAATCTCGCCACCGGATGAGATCGTACGTAAGAAAGTTTGCTTTCCCCTCGTGAACTTTGCAACCGGGCGAAGAAGAAGGAGGAGGAGATTAAGAATCGCCTCAACATTGATAGATCTACCCGGATCTCATGGCGTGAAACAATAAAAACCGAGGAGTCTCCCGGATTATATGCAAAAAACACATTTATGAGGATTTAAGCGTATACGGTAGAACCGACATTGGACGAAAATGGCTCGGAGGTGTTTAGGGTGATCGACTCGACATAAATAATGAGCTGGAAATTCGTCCAAATAAGGTTGAACAATGTGCTTAATATCATGAAATGCATAAGACATAGCTACATTGGAACGTAGCACCCGTGATTCTTTAGAACCGGAAGGAAGTTTACTTTATAGCTTAAAGTACCCCAAGGACAAAGCCGGTTTTGTGTTGGTCCCTCGTGAGCCGATATATTGATTTGATTATAGCCAAAAATCCATCCATGAGGGAAAAGATTTCACCGGGCTTCATACACCATCTAATTATCCGGGTCGACGCAGTAAGGTTGGAAATTCGTCCTTAGGGACAACATTTGTTGATATCCCATAATCAATAATACAAAACGCAAATACTACCGGAACCTTCTTTTATCGACGGCATCGGTTCGAAACCCATTCGGCTAAGGCTACGGATAAATAAAACTCAAGCCAAAGCCAACCCCGTTTAATGGCTGCAGCCTTTACGTGGATGGATGTGGACGGAGGTAATCACGGACCGGTTTACCGGTTCTAATTTCATGCACCACAATAGATGTATCAATACCCGCATTTCTTCATAACTCTATGCAAATATATCACGAAATTCCTTAAACAAGGAAGTAAGCTGCCAATTTCTTCGGGAGTACATGAAGCTCCAATATGAACGCTCTCGACTATCCCAGGTTTCACCGAAATGTCTATGGGTATTGTGGGTGAATGTTACTAAGGTTCCCTTCGCAAACACATCTCAGAGAATCCGTGAACGGTCGTAACGACAAACAACAACATGGAGCTCAAACTTGGTAATTCTCAAGAGTCCAAGAATTCCAGAATAGATGGAACGATGATGCCCATCAGTCCTAAGGAGTGTCATTCAAGACGGACATGATCATCTCGTCATTGGAAAAATGACACGGAAAGCATCAGTGAAACAACTCATCACAAGAAGAAGTGCAGAGGGGTTCGGGATTGATCGGTTTGGTAATCGACTCAGACTTAATCAAGATCATGTTCAGCCAAACGAATATGATCTCCTGTGATCGTAATTATCCAAGGGTCAGCTGAGACTGGAAGTTCACGAGGCACAAGAGAGATCATGTTATACGGATACAACCGAATGGGTTTGGAATATTGGGTGGGGATGGTATAGAAAGTAACCATTAATGAAGAATCTTTTAGAAGACCGACTCCAACATTCTCTATAACCCTAGGGTGCTCATGTGAAAACGCACGCTGTCTCGCATCGGTGCATCAAAATTGAAAAGCAGTTGGATCAACCTGCGACCACTTTTACCTTGGTGGAGAGGGAAATCGTGAGGATACGTAAGGTGTTGGTTGATAATTTCATCGCGACGATAGGAATCGACCCAACTTCACCAAGAAGATTATTATAACTAAGAGGAGACAAAACACTTTGTCTCCACTTGAATGCCACCTCCAGAGTGAGCGCAACTAATTTTGCGTAACACCATATAATAAAACCGTGAGCCTTCAATGGTTCGCAAAGTGTTTTGTGACTCTATTAACGTTGGAGAGCCGATAGCTTCCAACAAGGAAAAGACATAACATACGTAGAGGCACCCTCATCAACAATTCGTCTGACCAGTCGCCCTTTGTTGGCAACAACAACTTGTATTTGAAACGCAAGCCGCAGTAACCTAGAACATGCTCGTCAAGTCAAAGACTATTAAATTTCATCTCTGTGGGATCGATTCCACCTATGTCTTTCAACAAGGCCCTTCGCTGCGCAGGACAGGACTGAAAGACCTCAAGGGCAGACATCGAAGGTGTCACGATCTTCTATACAATGTTGTAGTTCCGATTCTCGCATGAGGATTGAATGCCAATTTATTAACGACACCTTTCGGGGTGGTCGTGATAATCCAGATCAAGGTTCGGTCTTTCGAGATGAAGAGTGGACCGCCAGATGATTCAAAGGGAGAGGTTGGTACCCATCGATATGTATCGCTAACTTTCCCAGGAAGAAGCATATAGTCTTTAATTAGTGGTAAGTGCAATGCTGTCTCTTCAATCACCAGCGTACATTAAAACGTGAGGGATTGCGGGTAGGATGTAGAGGGTTGATCGCGAATTAATTCAACGAAGCCCCACCGCTGAGACGGTAATATATCAAGACGTACCGGAGAAAGGTTTCGGGTGTGTTGATTGAAGGAACTTGGCGAACTGGCACGCCTCGATTAACTTTGTGCAGTGATCACGCCACAATGATAAGGCAAGGATATTGGTTTGCTTTATCCCAGTCATCACCGTAGAGGTTTCATTTGCTCATTTGATTAGCGCTTTTCCCTCCTTATTCTTGCCCTCCCTTTTGATTTTCTTTCCGGCAGGTGTAGATTGAACAACGCTCACTCTTTGAGGGTTTCCGCACTGCCGGAGGAGCAGTGAGATCTGGAGCATTTTGAACATTAGAAAATCGACTTTGGGGTTGTAGTGGACACGGAAGTGAATGGGCATGAGTAGCCCCTATCACGCCATCAGCTGCATGTGAACCAACTGGAGCAGTAGAAGCGCTAGAAGTACCAAGATGAGGTAGATCAGGCAGTAAACCATACAAAGTTCCCGTTTGCAAATAAACAATATCAAGATACTGAGCACGACTAAAAGCCTGCTCTTCAGTGACAACACCACCCATAGCAATATATTTTCCAATTTTGTTTACAAATGATTTTGTAAACCATTCTCCCAGTAACTGATCAAGAAGCTCAAGTTTAATAAGACGCCTCCGCTCCACTCCGCGAATATGATCAGAGATATGAGTGCCGTAATTTTGTTTAAAGGAGGTTAAAATCTCAGTCGTTGTATCGTAACGAATAGGTAACAGGTAATGGGTGAGAAAATCCATCGCGAGGGTGTTGAACCGGAAGAATCCTCGCTGCGGTAACCTGGTTAACGTACCACTTCATAAAGAAGACTAGCAGCAGCGTTGGCGCGACGTTCCAATGGAGTCGCCCATCACTGAGTTATAATGACCACAAATGGAAAGTCATGACGGGATTATTCGGGTCCTCTCCCACCTTCCCATCATCAATTTTGAGAACGTCCTCACGTAGTTTTCGCATAGCGCCGCCGGGTGAGAGTGACTAATAGGATCATTCAAAATCCGACAACTGCAAACTAAAGCGGCAAGAAAAGGCAGCTCTGCCGATTCACCCGAGAGGGGTGAAAACGTGCCGACTTCAGGGTGGAAGCCTGGCCGGTAGACCACCGGGTGCGGCAGCCATTCCCGAGAAGATCCCCGCTTGTCCCCGGTAGAATCAGTAGTAACCTCCCGCGATTTTTGACCTTGAGTTTGAGTAGCGACTTGAGGTTGAATTGTCTGACCTGAACCCCAGATAGTATTAGTCACTCCTGGATATGGTTTGCCTTGAGTAGGGATAGTTGATTGCCCCCGTGGTTTTGAGGAACATTTTGCAAAAATTGAGTCCAATATTGGGCCAATGTAGGAGGTATGTTTTGTTCTAAAGGTGAGTTTGGTCCCCCATTAAAGGGACATTTCCACCTGTAAATTGTGTGCCAACCGAAGGTTGCGTAGTAACAATATTATGTTCGGGAAAAGGGAAAGGAACCGTACCACCCTATCCACCAACATGAATTTGTACATTAGGTGCAACGGCCAGAATAATTCAATTACCAATACCTGCTGGAAACCGAGGGAAGGTTTCGCGATGAAACCGTAATAGGATGCCCAGAAATGGAGGACCACCCAGAAACTGCCAGGAGTTTGTGGAGAGGTGTTGGATGCGCAGCATTCAACATAGGATCTACCGCGTGGTAAACTGTGGGTAAAGTTGGATTAACTACCGAGTTCTTTGGGTATTAATAGGGCCAAGAGAAGGTGAATCGTTTGGACACTCGTAGGTTTGCAAGATGAGCCATCTCGTGAGGTAAAATAAAACGATAAGTAGTAGTCACAGGCGTAATTTCTGATTCAGGAGACTCGGGAGATTCATGACCAAACAAAACTCGTCGAAATCACCCTAGTCAGTAGCAAGCCCCTCAGCCTACCACCCCGTGAGAAGGCTCAACCACATCTTAGGGGAAGATCATCACCTTAAAGATGAAATCGTCTAAAGAGGGTCTTCTTTCACCACGACGAAAGCCGCATAACTCTATAGTATTGTGAACTCAAACTTAGCAAGAGGATCGGGTGGGTCTAGTTGTGGAGGTGGGTGTAAAGAATTCGACGCCACTTATGTCGACGTGGCAAAGTCACAAGAGGGATTTCACCGGGACGAGGAGAATCCTCAGGGGAACCCTCAGGTGTTGCTGTGTGCAATCATGCCTGGAGCCCGGATGTCCTAGGAAACCTAGAATCCTACATCGAATATCACCGGGAGCAATTGTAAACAAGTAACAAAGTCCCCAATGAAAATCCTATGGTCAACTATGAGAAACAAACAAGACACCCTATAAACAAAATCTAGAAGCAATAACCAAGCAAACAAAACCTCTAATTCCTCAAGCCACTCTAGTTGGTGATAAAATCCAACGCCTAAATAACAGGACGGAGAAGGGGCGGGCTAGTGTAAAGTTACGTTGATCGCACCTCTGAATGCTTTACTCGTGTAAGCTCCCACATATCATGGGGTATACCCTCCAAGGATCCCGGTGAGTTTTTGGTCAACGCCGACTTCCAAAAAATTGCGGAAGACTTTTCCCTTCACAGCCACCTTGGGTAAGTACCTAAAGATTATGGCTACTAAGGACACCAATGCACAGTCATCCTTTTGGTGGGTACAGTCGACAATCCAGTTTGAATGTACGGGCATGGTATCTAGCCTGGAATCAACTCAAAGGCTTCCACCTATAATTGTGGGTATACCTGAGCGGCACTCTCGTAATAATGCGGGAAATATCTACATGATCGCATGTCAACACAACAGTTAGTATCTCTCACAACACAATGCTAATTCCAATGCTTCTTGACCTCCCTGTGTTAGAAGGGCTTCCTGTGACAATATGCTGCCAATGGAATTTTGCACACTCTATTCTCAAGATACTATTGTGTTTGCAGCTTTGGAGGTGTTCTTTCTTCCTACCTAAAATGAACCAGCTATATGTTGGTGAAAACGAGCTCCCCGAAAAGAGTTACTAGATCAATTCTTAATATTACGTGAAGTTTTTAAATACCGTTTACCTGGCTGTGCAACGAAGTGAAACTATGATGTGTGACTCTAATTCCAAAGAATGCAAGGATATGAAAAAATGTAATCGTTTTATTCAATGAATCCCACTCATGGGAGAGAGAGAGAGGACGACAAATCAAACGCATCATTTTAATGAAATGAAATTCTCAATTTCCTTTTAAAAACCAATACAAATAATCATGCACTCAATGAATCCTAAATCTTCTTCAAAACTTCAATGTTCTAAAATTTAATTTTGATTTTCATGTTTGCAACAAAAAACAAAAACAAACTTTGAAAGAAAAAACAAATGGTTCACCTTCCGGGTTAGAAGAACTCTCAATGATGAGAAAAGAAAATCAAATCGCCAATACCAAACAATCAATGAGACAACCCAACCAAAACTTTCAATGATAGTGTAAGAACACACAAAGTAAACCAAGGAGTTTCTTAATGCAAATGAAATTGTCCTTTGAAAACAATAATCAACTAAAAACACCAAACTCTTAACTTCCAATCAATCACCGATCTTTAACCAATACAAATACATTCAACCCCAAGAATGAGAGAGAGGGAAAATTCCAATAAAGGCTAAAGGATGAAAGTCAAGGACCAAAGCAAGAACAAGTTTAAAACCTAGACTAAATCAAAGAAGAAAAATGAAGCAAAAGATATGTAACCAGTGAGATGAAGTGTCAAAAAAGACTTAAATCAACCTTGTATCGAAAGCTATTGTAAAAGTCAAAACTTGAGTTCAAAAATTTTTAAAATCTGCCCGCATGCAAGCCTTGGACACAATGCGGAAAAGTAAAGTTCCGCAGTTTAGTTAAATGCAAGATGCAGACTTTACGCACTGGACTATATACACAAAGTGCGGAAACACAGACTTACCGCAGACTGTCAATAGGTACAGTGCGAGAATCCCTGAAAGTAAAGAAAAAATTTGAAAAAATCAAGAAAATCCAAACCTGAAGTTTTTAACCTGTGGTCTCTCAGATATCCCCAGGACTCGGTGCCAGCAAACAGAAAGGCAACAAGAGAAAAATACACAAAAGTCTGCTAAGAAACCAAAAGATGTAAGGGATGGTTCCTGCTGGAGTCAGCCGGTATGGATAAATTGCGGAGGCGACACAGACTAATCTCCCGATCCACTGATCTCGAATGAAATGATTGTAATACTACTCTTTCCCTAGATCTAGCTATTGAACTAACTAAGAGAAATGGATAGTGTACATACCTTATAAACGCCCTCCTTTAATCTCTGTTGTACCTCGCTCTACTACGATGCTCTTGCATCGTCCAATCACAACAACAGAACTAATCACAAAGAAAGGCATTTCAATATATTCAATACCTAGTCTATACATGTGATCAAGGAATCATGTAATGATGATATCATCACATGGGAAAGGGAGATATTCATGTATTGCATTAACTGAAAGAGAAAATATACAACCCGAGAATTGATGTTGTAGATATCCTTTCGGCTCTTTGGTCGAAGACACACTTGCTCTCATGGCTTTCTCGAAGAAAATCAATCACTCATGATGACCGAATAATATTGTCTCCCCTGGCTCACTGCAGCATCAATTATTCATACAATAATGTACCAATTCTCTTCAATAGATTTCTCTAGCTTGCCAACTTCTAACTTTTTCCATAAGCAATCTTCCCAATATATAAGAGAAGATAGTTTGGTTACTTGGATAGGGAATGATCCCAAGATATCTGGAAAGTCAGTATTTTGCCAACCATTCGAAAACCAACTCACCCTTCTAGAAGATTCCTTCTAGAAGAATCGAGAACTTATTCATTTTCTTCCTTTAGAAACATGTTCGCACCTTAACCATTGACACAGTGCGATAAGTTCGCAGTCAAACTGAGTGCAACATGCGGGAATTATGGATTCTCGCAGGAGAGTATATATGCAGCCTGCGAACTATTTTCAAAATATGATTTTGAGAAAATGACAAGTATAACCTTCTTCAGGAAAAAGTTCTTAATGAAGAGTTTGATCTTCCATTATCATGACATAATCATAATATCATCTCGATAACCAAAAATGTGGATAACAGGCATCCAAATCTAGATAGAATATTGTCTTCTAAGAATCGAATGATAACATCATCTGTCGCCTACCTAGTGGGAACTGCCTCAATCCACTTAGTGAAATAATTTGTTGTTTTCAAGATCCATTTATGTTGAGATGAGGATTGTGGATGTATTTCCCCTATAAAATCAAGGCCCCACTGTCTGAAAGGATCTTCCACTGAAATGGGTTTTAAGGGAAGAGACTGCAATTTTCCTTTCCCATCGAAGATTTGACATTCATGGCACTTTGAAACTTCTTTGTAAACATCAGGAAAAATGCTATGCCAATAAAATCCAACCCTCAAAATTTTATGCATAGTTGTCTTCCAATAATGATGACCTCCATGATCACCTTTATGGAACTATCTGATGGTTTTCTCTACTTATTCTTCTATCAAACAACTCAATAAAATCCCTCCTATATCTTTCCAATATAACAATTCATTCACTATAAAAAAAAATGTTGCCTTCAATTTTAAGAATCTGGCTTTTCTTTTATTGAATTTTGAAGGAGCGTGCAATTTTTTCAACACAAAGATGATATATGCATACCATGTAGAGTCAAGAAATTTCTTGGATATTTTTGGAGTCACCTTTTCTTCTTCTGTTGTACTCTCTGACAAGTCTGGAATGAAGTTTATTCCTAAGATTTCACAATTTGTTTGTGCCATCATCTTAGCAAGCCTTTGTCCTTTGATCAACTTGGTGGGTTTAATTTCAAGATCATATTCTAATAGCACTACAATCCATTTCCCTCTCTTTCCTTCAAGATCGGGTCGTGTTAATATGTCTTTCACTAAGCTACTAGAAACATAAGCAGTAGTATGGGAATGTAGGATGTACACTCTGAATTCTTTCAATGCCTTGACTAAATCATATGCTTGTTTCTCCATGATTTCATATTTCAAAGGATAATCCCTCAATTTCTTACTGTACTATTCTATGGGCTTCTCAAAATTTTTGTCATCTTTCTGGAGTAAACCACCAACAATTGTGTGTTCTGAGGCAAAGGAGAACAATATGAAATCCTTTTCAAAATTAGGATTGACCAGTACTGTAGCCTTGGTCGATTCCACCTTAATGTCTTCAAAGGAATTTCTTTCTTCAGGAATCCACTTTATTTCATTTCCCTTCTTGAGCATGTTACTGAAATGTTTTATGATTTCAGCCAAATTTGGGATAAATCTTCTCAAAAAATTCACTTTTCCCAGGAAAGATTGTACTTCCTTTTTACTTCTGTGTATGCCAATTTTTAGGATTCCCTCAAATCTGTTGGGGTCTACCTTTATCCATTCCTTTGAAATAATGTGTCCCAAAAACTTTCCTTCCATGGTGAAATTTTAATTCTTAGGATTTAATGAGATCCCAAACTTTATGAATCTTTGAAACACCCTTCTGAGATGTTTGAGGTGTTCCTCATATGAACTAGAATACACAGTGATGTCATCCTGTTATATAACAATGAATTTGTCTTTTTCATCAGAAAAATCTATGTCTATATCTCTTTGAAACGTTTCCCCTGCATTCATAAGCCCAAACGACATTTTGGCATACATGAATGTTCCCCATGGTGTGGTAAACATTGTCTTCTCCTGATCATTAGGGTGTACCATAATATGATTGAATCCAGAGAAAAAATCTAACATTGACATCTTCTGAGAGCCCACCACCTTATGAAAATATGATCCATTTTGGGCAATGGGTATTTGTCCTTAAGATATACCTTATTCAGGTTCCTTAAATCCACAGACAACCTGATTTCTCCACTCTTTTTTCTAACTGGCACCATATTTGTCACCCATTTGGAAAACCTTAGGGACACTATGATTTTGGCTTTAAATAGTTTCTTCACTTCTTTCTCTATCAAAGGCAACAGTAAAGAATTTATCCTTCTCAATTTTTTTTTGAATGGTTTGGGATCTTCCTTTATTGGGATAACATGTTGTATTATATTGGTATCATAAAATATCATCTCATCATAACTCCAAGAAAAAACATCAGGGAACTCTTTCATTAATTTGACATACCTTTCCTTGACTTTAGGGCTAAGATTTTTGGATAGATTGACGATTTTTGGATGTTCTGGAGTCCCAATAATGCAATCTTCCACATCCCATTCATTTATTGTAATCTTTGGACTTCTGGCCACATCATTATTATCAAAGAGTTTCACCAAGGGGACCAAACCTTTGGGAATGATGTTTCTCTTTAGTTGAACGATATCTCTGCCTACAATCTGATTGTGAAAATACACTTCCTTTGTGAAAGCATTGGCATCCACCTCATTTTCACAGTATTCATCATCAATGTTTAAATTCTTGAACTCATTCTCCATCTTGAGGAATCTTTCTATGTATTTGTCATCCTTGAAAACTTGCCAGTGTTTCATCTGGTATTGTTGACCTGTACTTGACCTCAACCTTGTATCTTTTTTCAGGGAAAATTGGAACTCTGAAAACTGGTACTAAAGTAGCTAAGGCATCAACAACTTGATTCTATTCTCTTGTAATTGTTGAAAGATTCATTCTGAAAACTTCTCAAGGAGGTCTAGTACCAAATTTCTATAAGCCCTCAGTCTGGGGTGTGTTTCTTGGTATATGCCTTTGATTTGATTTATAATTAGCTCAGAGTCTCCTTGTATACAAATTATTTTGGAACACAATTCTTCCAAAACTTTCAACCCCAATATTAATGCTTCATATTCAGCCATGTTATTTGTGCATTCAAACACAAGCTTATAAGAACATAATTTGGAGTCTCCTTTGGGATGATTGATCCATACACCAGCTCCAGCTCCTTCTCTGCATGCATCTCCATTGAAATTCATTTTCCATATCTGATCCTCCGCATCATCTTGATGCTCTGAAAACTCCTCTATCTATTGGTCAGGCTTGTCTTTGTCATGCATAATGATTTCTATTTCTTCTTCTTCGAAGCACAGGTCATTAAAGAAAATAGAAGACCCCAATTCAGTTTCTACTCAATAGATAGGATGATTGCTAGGTTTTTATTTGTTGTTGAACATGTATTTAAGAAAAAACTCTCTGTACAATATTCTTTCTTGACCAAAGTCAAGAATAGTGGCATATGATATGTCCATCTGGAGGGTTCCTTTTAATTTTGCAGCCCATGACCTGGACAACAACATACCAAATTTTGGAGGGATATCAATGATATCTACGTCCACCATATTCTTTGTGGGGATTTGTGCCAAAGACACCACTAGATCCTTGATTAGGCCAAGGCATTTCACCTTTCTTGAATCGAAAGAGAACGTATATTTATAAGGTTTTGTGACATCGATACCCAATTGGTCCATGACCACTTTGGGCATCGGTTTGTGAGATTCTCCTTAATCCAACATAGCATTGTGCAGAGTCATGTCATGGATTTTCAAACTAACATAAAAAGCAGGCACTTGTTCATTTTCATGGATTTCTTCTACTCTCTGTCCAAATAAGATGGTTGGGTGATCATCTTGTACATTCAGGGTATCATAGATTTGCCCCATCTTAAGCATCCCAATGATCAAATTTTTGTACTCTCTATTCTTGATTAATTCATCAAATGGTACATAAATTTTGATCTTAGCCATATCACTTTCAAAATTAAAAGAGGATGAAGTCTTCTCTACCTCTTTGGTCACCGTTTCTTTCCTTGCTTCCAATAATTTCTTCTGGGGTTCTTCTTTCTGCTTCCCTTTTTCTATAGTACCCTTTACAGCAGAGTCTTTTGCAACTGAATATTTTTTGGGTTGACTTGCAGAAGGTATGTTACTTTGAGCATATTTGGTGGGATTTCCCTTTGGAGGATTTGGAGGTAACTTTTGATTTCAAAGGCTATATTGTCTTTGTAATTTCATGATGGAATTTTTCAATCCTGTCTCGTAATATTCCCTTTCTACTGATACCCTTTCCTCTTCATCTTGCAAAAATATCTCACTTACATCCATGAACTGGTCATGTTCTTCTTTAGTCAAAAACAATTTTGTTTCTTTATCATCATATAATTTCATTTTGTATTCAAAATATCCATCATTATTTTCATCTATATAATTGTTTTGAAAAGGGGGCCTTATTTGTTGATCTCCCTGATTTCCTTGATTTCCTTGATTTCACTGATTCATCTGATCTGCTTGATTTGCATGGTTCCCCTGATTTCCCTGATTCCTTTTCTCTCTTGTTCTAATTTGGGGGATCATCGGTCTCCTTGGATTTCTGGGTGGACCATCATCCTATTCTCTACGGTTAGCCCTGTTACCCAGAGCCATTATTTTCATCATTCTTTCCATGTTTCTTATCATTGCCTCAAACCTTTCCTCTGATGTTTGTGATGTTTAAGTCTATGTTTTATCCGGAGTTCTATTTGTGTCCCTACTAGACTTAGTTTTCATCTTCCCTGAAGCCATTAGGTTCACTTCAACCTCTATGGCATCGTTCATCATATCATCCAATGTGGCAGATCTTCGTTCTCTTAATAATAAAGCAAAGTCACTTTCAAAAGAATCAACATATTGAGTTGAGCATATTTAGGAGGGGGTTTTACCTCAATAGGAATTGCATTATAGACCTTCATCAATCTGGTTGAAAAATCCCGCACTGTTTCATCAAGTGATCTCTTCGTGTTGTTGTACTGGGTCAACAACTGAAGGGAATTTTTCTTATCCCCCCATTTTGCAAGTAATCTTGTCTCAAAGGATTCAAAATTTGTGATACTAGCTGGTGGAAGGGCTCTGAACCACTTCCTCACTTATCCTACAAGACATTGTGTAAACAACCTCATATTCACATATTCAAAGTCAACCTCTTCCAATTCTATTAAATCATCAAACCAGTCTAGATGCTTATGAGCGGATATGTTACCTTCAGCTTCATATAGTTTGATCCTTAGGTTGTAATCTTGAGGAAAATCATATAGTTGGGCAGGCAGTATGAGGGGAGAAAATCTGGCTTCCATATCTTCTATGAGGGGTCAGAGTGGTTGTTGGCTTTGAGTGGGGATCAGTAAAGGCATGGCAGATGTGGCTAGAATCAAATCTTGGAATCTCTTTTCGTCAAATATAGTCTCTCTTAAACAAGATTCAGACTTAGTTCTGAATAAGACTTGCTCAAATTTCACATCAAACTTGAGGTCCTCAATTCTAGTCACTCCATCCTTGGAAAAGGAAAGATATCCATTTGTATGCAACACTGGGGTTATTGTCTTTTCTTTTCTTTTATGTAGAATATTTTCAGGGTCGGATAGATGGATTGCAGCTTCTGGGTCTGGGTTTCTCCTGGTGTGGATTTTCTTAGGAGCTAGTATTTCTATCTCACACGGTGTGGTACAACTGGTCTCTGAGTAACGGAGTCACCAGGGTAAAAATAATCTCAACCAATAAGGTATTTGATCCACTGTCACCCTCAGGGATCAAACTAAATCTTTAAGTCATTTTTCCCAAGGATGATTTTTCAATTTCATCCCCGGCAATGGTGCCAAAATGTTATCACTCTATAAATTTTGTCTAGCTGATAGAAAAATGACAGAGGTAACTGTTTCAACCAAATTTAGAGTTGAGGCACTAGCCTGCTCAACTTAGAGAGGTCTCTCTTGTGTCACTTGATATTTATTTGGAAATCGGTGGCTAGATTTGGTTTGTTTTGGGGTTTTTTAATAAAGTTGTTGGCAATGAAGGGGAGGAACACTCAGGGCTATAGGCTCAAAATTTTGAAAGTGAATGAAAATAATGATCATCTAGTAGAACTTTCTAGAGGATAAAGGCTAAATGAGGTGATGAATATGAGTTATATTTGAATTTAAGTAGAGTGTAGGAAGATAGAGAAAACAAATAACTGC
This sequence comes from Picea sitchensis, assembly GCA_010110895.2. Taxonomy (NCBI): domain Eukaryota; kingdom Viridiplantae; phylum Streptophyta; class Pinopsida; order Pinales; family Pinaceae; genus Picea; species Picea sitchensis. The sequence goes on along the minus strand of SNQJ01S0047865.1, from coordinate 29,971 downwards.
ATCAGAACATTATTGAAATGAATTCTGAATTTGTAAAGAAGAAAATTACACAGTTTAAATTTCTTAAGCCAAGAGCATCACAAGATGAATTATGGGCCTTTAACTCTCCAATTTAAATAGAAGAAAATGAAAATGGAATAAAAGATCACAGGAAATACATACAATGAAGGAAGACAAAGCTCATATCACCACCATTAGAATTTTTTCATAGAGACTTCAAATCTTCTGCATATATATTCAATTCATCTTCAGAAAGTTACAATAGAGTTCGAAACAACCAAAAAGGTACCCTTGCACTTATGCCAACATTAATTCATTCAAATGTCTCAGTATTTATACAATTCGATTACAATGGATGAAACTGAAACGTTTCAACTTCTAAAACTGATTATAATAATTTCAACTGACGGTCTTGGTATATGAACCAATTTACAATGATTAAACAAAAAGATGTTTCAAAACTAGGGATTGATTTCTCTGACTATTCAGATTCCTTTACGACATCTGTCTTTCCTTGATCTTCTGTTGAACTTGTTGGTTTGGTGAAACCTGGAGGTTACTTACTGGTTCTGGGAAAACTTCATTTCGTCTTGCCCAGCCGCATGATTTCCTTCCACTGTGAGTTAGAAGTAATCTCGTAATCCATCATCTCCTTTATCAAAATATATAGGTAAATACACATAATGTAGGACATAGTCGGCAACCCGATCTTCACTGTTTTAAATTGATTCAAAATCTCAAAGTCCGTGGCCAAATACTCTACCAAACTTGGGCCTTTCAGAATCTCCTCCATAGCTTCAAATTTGGAATGATCCATTCTACAATTAATGAGGAGAGAATTGTAGTCTTCTTGATTGTATAATTTACCTTTGACATCCCAAAATGGTGGGATGCCCTTGATAAACAATTGTTCAAATGTATTCTTAAACTCATGTATATTATGCTCCATTTGCATAGCTTTGTTTTAAACTGATTTGAGCAAGTTGTGCTTAGCGATGATCCTCCTAGACCAAATGATCAACACAGTTTTGTCCTTTACCCCAATAGTCTGAAGATCAACAGTGGGCATAGAATTCAACAAATCAAAGTGTTATGGGCTCATTCCAAGGGTTTCTTGGCTAATGTTTCATTAACAACAGTACACCTTCTTCGGGTCGTGGTAGCCATGTTGTCTTTGTCATTTATAAAATTCATATAAACCATGAACTTAGCAACCTCTACAAAAATAGCATCCCCGATCACATCCTTAGCTCCTTGTAACAGTTTTTTACCATTTAACCTCGTTTTCAACTAATTTACTCTCTCATGCAAATCTTGATTCTCTCTTTGGAGTTGAGCCATCTTTTCATCTTTTATTTTCATCGCATGTTTCATCTTTTCTAAGACCTCCTTAAGGATTTTGATTTACCCCGTCTATAAACTTACTTGGGACATAGATTGAACCAATCCATCACTTATTGATCCAGCTTCTATATTGGAAGGTAAAATAACAACCATATATGATGTTTCTACATCCCACAGCCAACCAATTCTCCTTTTTCTTTTCTAGTTGCAACACTTTGGCTTTGTAATTCACTTTCTTCTCTAAGAAGGTCTCTTCTCTTTCTCTAGAGCTTCGGCTCACATTTAATGTGGATGTTCTTTGGAAAACATATTCAGCTTCTTGTTTAGACTTTAAGTTATCTTACTCTTTTTCATCTAAGGAAGGTTTTACCCCTTGAGGGCTTTCATATTCCAATATTTTGACCTATGTTTTCAGGGCTTTCTTTGGATTCTTTATCTTTCTTCAATGAACCATCTAATTTGAGTGCATGTATTTTCAGTATTGAAACCCTCAGACCCAAGCTTCGGTGAGTCTAAATGTGCTTGCTATCGCAGCATTCTGCATGAAACTTTACTTTATGGAACAATATTTTACATAATGCATGTAGTTTGGAATACTTTATCATCATCCCCAATATTGCTATATTAAATTAACCACATCCCTAACTAAGAACAGGGAATCCTTATGCTTGGATATCTTCTCCACTTTGGGCAATAAGTCTCTTATTTCACTATTGGCCATACTTCACTTCATAGCATATTGGTTCATTAAGTCTTGTTTGGATTGATAAACTACCACAAGTGTCTTTCTATATACATGTTTTTCTTCTTTTGAAACCGGTGAGCTTCTTCGATTTTGTGGCGCAGTTCACAGTACCAACCAGCTTCTTCGTTCTTGGTTTCACTTTCCACCATATCCATGCTCGTTTTCTCTTTAGGATATTCTTCTTCTAGGTCCACTATCTGAGAGGATGGTTTGATTTTCATTTTCTTGAGAATATTTTTTCTTCCCTCGGCACCCAGTGCCTTTGAACTTCTCCTCTTGTTATAAAAACTCACCTTTGGAGCTTTAATAATCAACTTTGGATAATTTTGTACGGATGCCTTCTAAGGAGACTCTATTTGTTGCATTGTATGATCAAGTACGCAAAGTGGCGTCCATATTACCCGCCGAGGGCTTCCAAGTTTTCCAATCTATCAAATTTTTCAACTTGCTCATGTTCATAGGGGCTTTGTGCGCTCATCGGTCTTTCTCTCTGCATGATGCAATTGTGGGTCCATATGGCCCTCCCTTAAATTGCATGTAAGCCCAAATTCAGGATTTTTGTCAGCACACTGTCCCGGGAGTAAACCAGGGACCTGGTCTTTACCACAAGGGCCCCTACCATGAAAGGGAATTTTAAGTTAGATGCCTTGTGCGTTTTTCAGAAAATGCTTTGTCTCTGAATTGATCCTTTGTCTGATGAATTCTAAGGAAAAGACTCTGGGAGTAAAAAGACTTGTAAAAGGTAAGTTCCTTCTTGATAACCATATACCCAAATTATAGTAGAGTGTGTGAACATCATCCAATATCCCACCCTATTTTATGGATTAGGTTGTAAAGAGATTTTCATTTCTTCCAAAACCATTGGCAGTTCCATGCTGAAGATGAGACTATAAACCTTGGACATAATCTTGTTTATGAAGATAATAAGCATAGGTGATTCTTGCATTCGGTCGAGATGAATGATCCTTGAGGGAATTGGTCTTATTTGATTCCAGAGCATTCTTGAAGTAAGTGCATGTAATTACACAGGGGTGTCTCAATTAATTGAAATTACGGTTGTTGGTGCATATCGTGATAGACTTGTCAAAGAAACTATACAAACGGTGACTATACCGACTGTAAGGTCCAATGAGGGAAACCACAAGCGACTTATACTACAAATTTGTTGTTATCCAACACTAAAATTTGAATAATTAGGGAACAAGCCCTCTAGATTTCAATAACCATGATGCCACAGCGGCGGTAATGACAAGCTGAGGGAATGGGTGTTAGGGTTTTTAACAATAGTTTCGCAGGAAATGGAAACTTTCTACTTTGGGGGACACTCTCGATGAAACGTTAATTTTCTCTTCTCGAAGAGACTCACGACCGATTAGGGAATGCTGTTATCACGAGGGTGTGTGGTCAGCGTACTATATATTTTGCATAAGACCTATGATGCTAACTTATTCAAAGTGACCTTTTCTTCCTGCGAATGTTATTTCTTCACACTAGCTTATGAACTTTGGGAAAGGGAAAATGAATTCTACGGCATAAGGGGTAATGAAAGATTGGGCCACTTCATAAGGGGTAAGTATGGGTTTTGTCTTCTCACCATTCTTCTCTTATATATGATATGGTGCGGTTCATATCTCCTCCCTTGTAGCTATTTAAACCCAAATTAATTGATTTTGTCTTGAATCTAAGGTAAAAAAGAACTGGTCTTTACCACAAAGGGCCCTACCATGAAGGGAATTTTAAGTTAGATGCATTGTGCATTTTCAGAAAATGATATGTCTCTAAAATGATCTACACAATACGATGAACTCTAAGGCAAAGTGGGAGTCAAAAGACTGAAGTAAAGGTAAAGGTCCACCTTCTTGATAGTAGGTATACCAAAATTACGATTAGACTATAAAAGCAACATCCAATCTCCCACCCTGATTTCTGGATTTGTTTGCAAAGAGATTTTCATTTCTTCAAAAACCCTTGGTGGGTTCATGTAAGAAAGTAAGGCTATAAGCCATGGACCTATGTGTTTATGAAAATGAGCATTATGATTCTTTTTCATTTGGTTGAGATGAATGTTGCTTCAAGGAATTTGGTCTTATTTTATTCCAAGATCATTCTCAGCAAGTGCGTGTAGTACACGAAGTGTCTTAGTGAATTGAAATTCACCAGCTATTGGTGCATATTGTCGTGATAGACTTGTCCGAAATTTATACAATGGAAGTATTTAGAATCGACACAAAAAGGTCAATAGGAAAACCAACATGACTTCTACTACAAATTTGTCATTATCCAACCACAAAATTTGACTAAGTAGGGAACAAACCCACTAGAATTAAATAACCATGATGCTTACGATGAGTAAGCACGACGTACTTCGGAATGGTGTTTAGGTTTAACGATGGTTCTTGAAATAGGGTTTTTACTTGGGGGACCTCTAGATGAAATTTGTGATCAATTTCTCTTCCTTGAAGGGCTCTAAAATAGTGGTGGAAGAATAAATTTATCGCAGGGGTTAATGTCTAAGATTGATGGACTATCTATTTCCGCATAAGACCTGCAGTCCTAACTTATTCAAAATGACCTTTTTCTTCCTCACGAGATATTCCCATTACGCTTTTTGACTTGTAATGAACTCTGGGAAATGGAAAATGACTTCTACGGCGTAAGGGGTGATGGATGCTTGGGCCGCTTCTAGGAAGGGTATCTATTTTCCAACATTGTCCTATGGAATTGGATATGGAAACGGAAATGGGTCAAACTATAATTTATGTGTCAAAAACATAGGAATCCCTATCAATTAGGGCTTATTCTCTAGAGTCGATGTCTTGTTCATTCACGAATAAAATGAGTAGGGGTTGGGTATCCATGATGAAAATGCACCTTAACTTCGGTGGAGAGATGTGCTGGTTCACTGTTGAGCTTTATTTTCGAATGGGGGTTTTGCACCACTTTTCAAACGTTCAAGGTCTTTGAAATATTATAGAATAATGACCGGGGCCCTCCTTTATATGCACTTTTCGATATAAGGGGTGGGGAAAAATGGTTTTGGATAGACTTCGAAATTTCACCTTGATGCTTATTTCAGTGGGTGCCACTCATCTAAGAAGTGAAACTATGGTATTTTCCCCGTCCCACCTTCGAGAAATTATCCTCCATGCTGCTTCAATGCCGATATGTGTCTCGGTTGTCGATATGGGCGGCCTCCAAGATCATAGTCCGCCGAGGTCTCATCAAATTTACCGATGCTCGGGGTTGCGGAAGAATGCTGGGTAGACCTCTTTTTGCAACAGTGTACCTTTGAGGGGTGCCATCCATGGCTTGAGAACCATGGTATGTTCCCCATCCCACTCTCACATAATTAAACCTCATACTATTTCATTGCCTGATATGGGTCTTGGCCATTCAGTCACGGGTATTCAAGATCTATGGTCCACCGGGGCCCCGCCTTTTATGCCTCCACTATATTTATCCATGTAAATGTATGTTACCTTATCCTAAAGTATCACATTTCCCATAGCGATGTACCTCTTGGCTAAATTTAGGACTTGGATTCCATTTAAGAATTGTTATGGTGATAACATAGGAATCATAGAAGAAATATCCATTGGCACCACATGCTCCCCAGAAAAACTCACATCTTACAAAGCACTCTTTGAGGAGATACCGGATATTTTTTTCACGGTCATATATGAGATTCCCCAACCGCTTGATCCTTCTATAGTCAAACACCAAATTGACACTTAGCGGATGTAAAATTGTCTATATAAAAAGCAATGCCCCCTTCACCCATTCAAAGTTGTGTTTATTAAAGAAGAAATTGACAAGGATATCTGGCGTTTCGGGTTCATTTACCCCATAGCACACACTTCATGGGTCTCCAACCCAATCCACAGCCGAACAAAAGCAGGGGAACTATTACCATTGTCTACATGGGCTTTGCAATCTCCAACCACGGTGTCCCAAAGACAACTTCCAACCCCTTTCATCGACCAAGTCATCAATGAATATGCCAACCATGAGGCACTATCCTTTATGGACGGATTCTATGTCTACCGCTTAAATTCAAATCCATCCGACATCCCGATACAAAGAATTGATTTTACTACCCTATAGGAACCTTTGCTTATTGTGTAATGCCTTTTGGACTCAAGAAAGCATGTGCTACATTTCAATGGGCCATGATCTATGTTTTCCATGATATTTCTTGCATCATCCTTGATTATTTGGACAACCTCATTGCTTGATCCAAGAAACGAACTCAACATTTAGATGACTTACGCTTCGTTTTCCAATGATTTCATCAGTTCAATATCTTCTTGAACCCCTCAAGTGTGTCTTTTGCGTCACTGCCAGACATTTCTTTGGGTTCATTGTCTCCCAAAACGGCATCATGGTGGACCCCCTCAAGATTGAAGCTAAAAACGATTCCATCACCTAGGAATTTACGCTAATTGCAAATCCTACAAGGAAAATCCAATTTTTGCGTCGCTTTGTCCCAGAAACAAGCTACTTTCGTGCACATGGTTTCCTTTTCCTCTTTTGTGACATGATGCCAGCATTTGATGGGAGAAGACCGTACTCAAGCAACTTTTGATTAAAATCTTTTATCAATTCCCTTTGATTGGTCCCAGTTATGATCGATTACATCCTCTGCTTTCCGACCTCAGCAGGTCTCAATGGCGGGGAGTCTTAGATCCAATTAGGAGATTGTTGGTGAATGATATTTACTAGTGTGATAAAAAACCTTTTCAAGACCACCTTGAAATACAATCATGATGAGAAACTATCCCTCAACAATTGTCTTCGTAGTCCAAAAACTGCGACACTATGTTCTTCTTCGAACTACCAAGGTTGTAGAGGGCTCAATACATGCGATTATTTTTCTTGAGTGCATTCTTGATTAATGCAAATTTGGTTGATGGATCATTATTCTCTAGGAATACGATATATGGTTATCTACTCCCAAAATCAAGAAATATATTTTCCTAGCAGAAATCATTACATCTTACCCCTCAGACACCAAACCTTCCCCCATCAATGAGGATTTCCCCAACAAACACCTCTTCCTCATCCCTTGATGTTGACCCACAGTGCGGTGACCTCCTCATCTACCTTTGGACACAAAATTTTGGGTCTCATCTCTCTTGAGATGATCGTCGGCGCATTCACCATCATGCCCCTTGATACCTCCTCATCGGAGACATTTTCTATAGATGATTGGTCGATACCATTCTTCGGCGATGTCTTATTGTGAAGATGAAAAAGTATTGAATGCTTTCCACAATGGCACTTGTAGTGGCCACCTCTTGGGTATATCGCCCAAAGATCATTCAAAGTAGAGGGTAATTATGTTTCCCGCTATTTCATGAAATTTGCATCACGTTGGCAATGGCGATGGCAGTAAATCATATCTTTATGCAAACAAATCATGAGTGCCACTTGCTCTTCTACATATAGTCATCATTGTTGGCCCCTTCTATAAGTGGGGCATTTATTTTATGACTTACAACCCCCTATCCAGTAATGGGAACAAGTACATTTTTGTAGCCATAGATTACTTTACCAGTATTTCGAATCCATACCCACTTTCAACAACACTCACGACACCATAACACATTTTTCTTTAACCCGCGTCATTACTGGATTCGAGAGAGTCCCACTCATGATTGAGTGTCTAATCGATAAAGACTTTGAGAGTGAGATATTTGTGGAACTCTCCTCAAGAGTTGAATCTTCTCCGTAGTTTCGCCTCATACTACCCTCGGTCAATGGATGGAGGTCGAAATTTGTCAACAAAGTCTTCAAACCATGCTACCGTGCACCATCCAACAAACAAAAGACCAACTAGCATCATATGTTGTTTCCCACGTTATGGGATTATCCTGACGATCAAAGCTGCCATCCCGGTTTTACACCATTCCACGTGGCTTCATGGGATGAAGCCACTCTCCCCATCCCGAATGTGAAATACCACATTACACTTCCATTGAGATATTTTGAAATTGCTCAATGGGGCAACACCTTCTCTGTAGAAGTCACTTAATGAATATAAGTCAAATCGCAATTAAAAAAAAAAAAGTGGTAGCTAAAATGGTCCAAAGCCACCTTTGATCTCCATGTCAACCTTGGCTCATTTAACAAAGGGGATCTTGTGTTTACCTATATGATATCTCCCGATACTCTTACCAGCCGCAAGTAAATTTGAGTCATTATGGACGGACCCTATAATCATCCAACAGCGGCTTGCTAAAGGGGCTCCTACATCTTTACCTCTCCAAAGGCTACCCTCTCAAAGGAACTTTGTCAATAGGTTGTACTTAAAGAAAATTTACGCATGAGAGCATAGCCATATCCTTAGGATTTTTTTACACATTTTAGAGCTTTTAGTCTTCTTCCTGCCACCACTCATCATGTTTAATCCATCATCCATGTTATTGGCCGGTCGCATCATCCATCATCCACCACGCCGATTCACGGACGAATGTACTTTGTTGCTTGAGCCCTCTATACTCCCTCACATGTCTTGCTCCACTCTAGTGGCATATGTTTGGGCTTGACCAACAATAACCAAGATGAATATGATGTGCGTCGGTGGTCTCACGATGGAGTCCGACCACCATCACATCTAGCCTTAGTGTTTTATTATATTCCCATCTTGTCATCATGTAGCTCAACAATGTATATCGTTTTTGTGATCCTTTCCTCTTTCACAAATGCACGCAGGATTATAATCTTATCTTGCAACTTTGATTCAATCCCATTTACACATATCCCAAGACAAATCAATCAAAGTAGTAGATAATATGGCTAACCTATTATTAGATTGGCGTTTATCACATTAAAACATCGACATACATAATCATCATACATTTGTCACAACACATGGAAAATACATCATACATTAAATCCATAAACACATAAATACATACATGATCCAAAAAAAAACACATATACATGGCCCATAAGCTAGTGATCCCCCACCCTATGAGTATAAAAATGGGTTATCAAATACCCTATACAAAAAGGACTCCCATTTCGTGCCTGAAAAGGCACTCCGGTGCCCTAGAGCTCTGGATCGCTACGTAAATCTGGTGCCCACTAGTTGGGGGCCCTCCACGTCCAAGAGGTATCCAACCAGTCATTGCTACCCCCGACACTGCTACTTGATGGATCAGGGTTCGCCACTCTATCAAAATTCCCACACACTACTCGGGACCTCCTCATTCTATATATGGGCCCACATGCCCTTTGGTACACCTTGTATAACCCGCTCGAATCTTCGACGCATATCATCCAACAACACCCCGACAAGTCCCCATGCCTCATACACTAGTCCTGCACTAGCACCATCTCACCATCATATTTTTCATACCCTCGGCCTTTGTAGGCGCAGGTTGAGGCGGCCCCGATGAGTTGGCTCCCGACCACCTGCGCCTCGAGGGCCTCGAGGGCCCCACATCCCTGAAAACAACACCATAGATGGTGTAAACATCCATATATACATATATCATCAATTTTATCTATCAAAATCAAAAACCATAAAAACGTAATACAAAAATGTACCTCATTGATACCAATCCTCCCAGGAGGAAGCATCATATATGGGTCATGACGGTATTCCATACCCATGAATTTTACCTCGGTATCACTTGTGGCATCTGTCACCACACTCGTGCCATTGTGGCCACTCTCTCCACCTTCATATCAAGCTAACACATGGGATAACCTCATCAGTTGTGGCTCTCATTTCCCCATGGGCTCAAGGAAGAATCCTCGAGGGCCTGTGAGCGAATCTCTCAAGAAATAGGCCCGCAAAATGGATTTGAAGTCCACTGGAGTCAGAACGATAGGTTCACCTATCCATCATCTTGGTGTGCAAAGCGCACCCATGAAAGATTCCATCAAGGACTTCCCACCACTCTCAGCTGACCCCGGTGATCCATTTTGAGTCCCAATGGATCCATATATCCACACCATCATCATTGCAATGCACTCTGTAAAGAGGTCTTCAATATCCTCAATCTGGGTAACCAAGCACAACATAGGGTTCATCCCAGTTCAGTGGTGAGCTGCCAAGTCACCTACTCGGCTCATCCAGAGCGGTTAAGGGATCGATGGGAAAGGTCCATTCCGCAGATAGAGACCCGTCAATACACATCCTCAATGTTGAGAATGTCAATTGTTTGCCTCTAACTATGGCAGCCTTTGTATACCAGTTAGCCACATCTAATCCAGACACTAAAGTAGAATCCACCTACAACTATATTAGGGGAATTCGAGCAGGCAACCCATGGGATACCAAGTATCTAGAACCTGTCGGCTCTCTCACCACCTCCATAGATGGTCGGTCATGCTCTCTGAAGATTGCTGCGACATGCGTGCTATCAGTCGGTGTTGATCCATGTATCCACGCAAGAAACAGCGATCAACCTCATCATCCATAAAAGGGCATAAAGGAATTCAAATATTTCAACCCCTTATCCTTGCCTCTGGTGCCGCAGTTCATCCGGATAAGATTGTGCCGCGGATGCTGTTCTCTGCCGCGGATGCGCTAATGCGCAATTGTTTGAAACAACCGGCATGAGTGTGTGGGTGCTCCGGTTAGATGGAGATGCACATATCATGCACGCCTATCTTCCCATCCCCTGCATTCACATGCGTAGTTGTTTCAAACACAACCACACATTTTGCACTAGAAAAGGGATTATGCCACACATAATAGCCGTTATTCCTCCTTTCAGGGCATTGTTGCGAGACTTCAAAATCCCGTATGCTGACCCTCCGTACGGTCCTTATAAATTAATAATTTCACCGAGATCACGGAGGATGGGACCACTAACTTTGTCTCTTACCCATCACGGATCGGTAGCTTCGTACTTCCATGATCTCAAATATCCTCGAAATCATCAACTCTGCTTTCTGATTGATAGGTGAAATGTGTGGTGGCATTGTAGGGCCCTTACTAGCCATATATAATATACCAACTGCACTCTATTCAGGGCCCTGCGAGCCTTGGTTTTCCAATCCATTCGACCGAGATCTTGAGTCCATCTGGAATTGGCATTCCAAGGTCATCCTCGCGCCGGAGGAAGGAACATCACATCGTTCGAGGGTGTACGTGTTCTCACTTTCAATTTTATCAAATGGTTGTTAAATATAACATCATCAGATATTGTTCATGGTGTTGGTTTTCGTAATGCGTAGCGCTATTCCTCAATCTTACAGCCAACCAGGGTTATGTTTGGACAGCGTATGAGTATTCCTCACGTAAAATCAATTTACATCTCCAGGTCATACCCTGTATTTCGGTAGGGGTCCCTTACATCCATTTCGTAGTACCTTCCTCTGCTTTGCATTGGGTATTATCACCCGATTAGCACTCTCCTTAGAGTTTTTCATTTCATAGTTCCCCGCCAGAGCTTGACACTCGTAGTGATTTAACCCTAAGGGATGGGAGTCTCGATAGTCTTACATGCACTTGAATGAACCCGCGATTCTTCTCATCGCCAATTTAACTTTTCAATGGACTCCTAGGTCATATCATCACGGTTATAATGGCTACACCTGTAAGATGCATCCATTAGCCCTCATCTCATCACCATGACTTTCCATCTACATATTCTCCTCCATCCATTTACCTAATATAGAGCCACCCATGGGGCCCACCCTCCACCGGTTTAGATCTCTCCAGCTTATTGCCTTAATAGGCCAAAGCCCGATGATATTTCAACTGGGGCGCCCTTTTCTGTATTTGTACATTTATCTCAAATTATTCTTTATTCAGTTGGTAATTGTAAAATCCTTTGTTTCCAGCATGTGCCAGATTTTTAAATTAAGTCACCCTTGATGACATTTCTTTTCCTGGAAAAGCAACTCATGTCACCCTTGGTTGGGGCATCCCTTACCACCTACTATTGTTGACATCGTCCATAAAACCCAAGTATACCAAAGTCCATGTACCCCTGATATATAAGTTTTTCCACTTTGTCAAGCCTCTCGAGTTCATGTACCCATTATATTTGAGTTTGTACACTTTGTTATCCTCTTGCATAGTTTAACCCCATATCTAGTCATCCCCTTGACACTAGATTCAGTTTTACAGTTATTGCCAATCCTCCTTCACAATTTCCCAACCAAGGGAACTCTTGAGTCTCACCGCAACTCAACTTCATTCATGTTTCCCATCAGTACCTGATATCATCTCAATGGATTTCACGAATCCCTTTTCTTATTGGATTCATGTCTCCCTTTCTTTCAACATCAACACAGTTTCCAGAAGGGTGGCAGTATCTTGACTCTCATAATCTTTATAATGAGGGGTCTCAGACGGCACAGAGAGAATCATCATTTCTCTCTGATTCCATTGACACCCATAACATTCGACCTCAACAAACTTTCATGTTACGGTGGGTCTTACTATGCGACTATTGCAGTTGTTTCATACCAACCGAAGACCTCTGAATTCATTAGGCCATCAATGCCTACGAGTCATCGAAAATTATTAGAGTCATCCTTGCCTCACTTTAGAGATCGTTCACCATGAAGAACTATCATCTATTGGTATCAACCTTCCCCGAGGGTGTTGAATTTATCTACATCAACATTCATCTTCATTTATCATCTCACATTTTGGTTCCATGACATGAGCATGGGGCATGCCCGCCTCATTTGTACACAATTTTTTTTTCTTCGTCGAGAAAGGTTTGGGTCCCACAGTTTTCCCTATCCCTTTGACGGATCACCCTTGCAGTTCCTCTATTCACTCTTCATTACAATGGCCCTTTTATCAAAAGAAACATTGATGTATTTCGGCTATACATATGCCCCTAACCTCACACATAAGGGGGCATTTGTTATCACTGAAAAATTGTCTGCAACATTACACACAAATGGTTAAAGAAACACATCAATGCCAGTAGCAATTATTCCACCTACAACACCAAAATTCATTCAAAAGGAAAAAAACCTATACAAATTGGGTCAAAAATTGAAATGCACAGATTCACCAAAGGAATCGCAAGAACAGTGCGCATTATGTGCGGGCCAACACAACCCTCAACGCGGACAATATGAAAAATGTGTGACTGTGTACAAGAAAATCTGCGCACTTCTATGAACAATGCATTTATGGATCTTGTCAACCCCTCAACCACTTATGGACTGACCTCCAACACAATTTGACACTCATATATGAGCAAAATATAGCATGGGGGTTGGTCAAGGGCTAGAGGGTGCCCTAAAAGGCCCTTTGTTCACACTATGAACCATTTGCATAGCTTTGTTTTAAACTGATTTGAGCAAGTTGTGCTTAGCGATGATCCTCCTGGACCAAATGATCAACACAGTTTTGTCGTTTACCCCAATAGTTTGAAGATCAACAGTGGGCATAGAATTCAACAAATCAAAGTGTTATGGGCTCATTCCAAGGGTTTCTTCGCTAATGTTTCATTAACAACAGTACACCTTCTTCGGGTCGTGGTAGCCATGTTGTCTTTGTCATTTATAAAATTCATATAAACCATGAACTTAGCAGCCTCTACAAAAATAGCATCCCAGATCACATCTTTAGCTCCTTGTAACAACTTTTTACCTTTTAACCTCATTTTCAACTAATTTACTCTCTCATGCAAATCTTGATTCTCTCTTTGGAGTTGAGCCATCTTTTCATCTTTTATTTTCATCGCATGTTTCATCTTTTCTAAGACCTCCTTAAGGATTTTGATTTACCCCATCTATAAACTTACTTGGGACATAGCTTGAACCAATCCATCACTTATTGATATAGCTTCTATATTGGAAGGTATAATAACAACCATCTCTGATGTTTCTACCTGTCCCTGTAACCAATTTTATTTCTCTTTTTCTAGTTGCAACACTTTAGCTTTGTAATTTACTGCTTCTTTTCTGAAGGTCTCCTTCTCTTTCTCTAGAGCAGCTAGCTCTGTTGTCTGTGGATATTCTTTGGAAAACATATTCATCTTCTTGTTTAGACTTTGGACCATCTTCTCTTTCTCATCTAAAGAAGCCTTTACCCCTTGAGGGCTTTCATATTCCAATATTTTGACCTGTGCTTTCCAGGCTTTGCTGGATTCTTTATCTTTCTTCAATGAACCATCTAATTTGAGTGCATGTGTTGTCAATATCAAAACCCTCAGACCTAAACTCAGGTATTCTAAATATAGCATGTCACTGACATTCCTGTGAAACTTTACTTTGTCTGGGGCACCAATATTTTTATAATGCATCTTGATTTCAGACACTTTATCATCATCTAATATTGCTATATTAAACGTCTTTCTTTCCACATCCCTAACTAAGAACAAGGAAGCCTTATGCTTGGATATCTTCTCCACTTTGGGCAATAAGTCTCTTATTTCACTATTGGCCATACTTCCCTTCACAACATACTGGTTCATTAAGTCTTGTTTGGATTGATAAACTACCACAAGTGTCTTTCTATATACATGTTTTTTGCTG
>SNQJ01S0047864.1:119595-130876 GCA_010110895.2 Picea sitchensis | reverse complement strand
ATTTCTCATATATTGTGCATGGTGTATTATGGTGTATTGGTGTAACTCTTATACTATTGTTCATTGCTCATTGGATATAGTTGAATGGTTTAAGTATAAGTTGAAAAAGGTTTTAAATTGTACTTGATACTAATTCACCCCCCCTCTCAGTATTAACACAAGGAATTGTCAATAGTCGTAGGCTAAAGATTCTATGAAATGAAGATTTTTTCCGGTGATATTTGCTAGAAATCCGGCGAGAAATTGTTGGATTCATAGATTTAAGTGATTATTTCTGTAAAATATGAGTGCCCTGGGTGTTTTTCAGCATGTTGAATCCATTTCTGTATTCAGAAATGGATTCTGAACAACAAAAAATAGTGATTCGTGTAAATTTATATCATTGGATTTCAACAAAAAAATCCATTTTGCAGAACAACTACCCAATGCCATTATCAATATTGTGCCATTGGCGCATATTCACACTATCATTTCTGGGCATTTTTCCTTAATTGAATGAAATTACAACATTCAACAAAATTGCGAATAAAAACTATAAATTTATCGATATTCACTCTCGGGTCAAAAAACATTCTAGACATGGTATATTTCATGGAAGTCATAAAGGGAGTTGTCTGTGTCCGTGTCATTGGCCCACATTCACACTTTATGAATGCTAGTTCTGTGCATTTTCCTAGAAATAACTTAATATATGTATTGTATCTCACAATAAATTATATTTGCAGCGACAAGTCATGCAATTGACACCTGCAGACATCTTTGTAATGTAAGAAAATATCTGATTTGTGAGGTAGGTAGCCATGGAGTTTGTATTTGGTAAATGCATAGACAATTAGCATCATGGGTATGTTACTATTAAATCATTATTATTTGGTGTTGTCTACCTGTTCCATGTTTTGTTTTTTTTAGTTGGAATCAGGCGACATAAATTGGTAGGAAATCACAATTTTTTTGTTATTTAAATTGCATTTTTGAATGCATAATTGGATTCTTCTTACTCAAAAACCCATGGAGTAGATTATATAGAAATAACCACTCAAATTTACACATCCTAAAATGTATAACATTTAAACTATGGCTTACTATTTTGTTCATATGGGAGGAACCTCTTTCTACATGTCAACTCCGAGTGAAACTGAAATTCAAGATCTCCCTACCAACTCACTTGGAATTTTTTGGTTCCCATAAGTGAGTGAATGAAAATGCATACCTTCCTTCCCACTAAGACTTTTTGGTTGCTAATGGAATTTGGCTCTTTATTCACATGTATTGTTTGGTTGCTAACGAAATTCCAGTCTTTGGTTGGAATTACACTTTGAGGTTCGTATATTCAACAAAATTGTTGTTGTTTTAACATCAAGCAGAAATTCTCCAAGATTTGTCATGATGATTTGACCAAGGGAAAATGGTACATTCTCTTACGGGGCTTTGTTAGTGGTGAATGGCCTAGGTGTAGTCTTTATCCTTAGTCATGTTGATTTGACTAGGAGTGATAAAGACTTGAGATTCATAATGTATTCCTCATTGAGAGGGAGTGTTGATGTTTCAGAATCAAGCAGACATTCTCCCATATTGGTCATGTTGATTTTACCAAGGGAAAATGATACATTCACTCATGGGGCTCTGCTAGTGGTGAATGACTAAGGTGTAGTCTTTCTCCTTAGTCATGATGACTTGACTAGGAGTGATAAAGACTCGAGATGATAGATGTTATCACATGCGGACCTAGAGTGAGGATGATCTCTAAGAGGGTTAGTTGGCTCAGAGGGAGAAACACAGAGAGAGTCCCCCCTCAGGTTCAGGTGGGATAGAGACATCTCCCAGGACTAACAGACAATTGTCATGAGTCTAGGGAAAAGTTTGCATATTTCAGAGACAAGATTGGCATGATGCAAAATGTCTCCCTCATTGAGAGGGGGTGTTGATTTTTTTCTAGTTAGCAGCATCAAACAAACATTCTATATATATTTATATTATATTATAAATATATAAATAATATACTCATAACATAATGTATAAATATAAATAATCAATAATTACTAATAAATTAATTAATGAAAAGACATTAATGGAAAAGACATGTCCATTAAGGAAAGGGAACTCCACCCACGTTTATATATATATATATGAGGGCCCTTAATTGTAATATATCTCATACAATATTTACTTACTATATTCAATTGAGATTTCCAGTTTGTAATTATTCTATGATAACAATATCATAAGGAAATAATTATCAAATCTGAAAATCAGAAAATTTAACATGGTATCAGAGCATAATGAGGGTTGAAAGAAATTCAACATGGTATCATAGCTTTCAAAGTCTTTTCCAAAACTAGTTAAAAGTTTTCAGTGTCATATCTGATAGATTTTCTTTAGATATTTTATTTTTTGCAATTGTATAGTCATGGTCGTGAGTGGCCATTGCACACAGAGAGACCACATTCATGGTCGTGAGTGGCCTGTGAACATAGAGTGACCACATTCATGGTCGCGAGTGGCCTGTGGACAAAGAGAAACCACAGTCGTGGTCACGAGCGACCTATGCACACAGAGTGAGCACAATCATGGTCGTGAGCGACCTGTGCACATAGAGTGACCACATTACCTTTGGTTGTTTTCCTAATTAAAGGGCATGACCAACTTAAGGATGTGAGGCCTAATGATTCTCACATGGAGATCAATAGAGAGGAGCAGGAGGCTCCAAAGGATAAGGGTACACATCTCTCTTTCCCATTTGTACATCCTTCAGACTATCAAGAGGTGTCAGTAGAGCCAACAAATCCAGTTCATATACCCAGAATGATGTTGTGGTAGTCAGGAAGAGGCCAACATGGCTCCATGACACTTTCTAGGATGCAAAGGAGCATGTAGTTTCCAGTGGTACTTTCAGGGAGAGAAAACAACATGAAAGGCTCTCGAGTTATATGGCATTGATGAGTCACATCAATGATTCTAAAACTTCCAGTTATGAGGAGGCAATAGGACAACAAGTTTGGAGGATGTCATTGTAATATCCCCAAGGATGAGCCCAATTATATTATGTATTTGTAAACATGTTTTGTAGGCTTGTGAGCTGAGTTATAATAAGCTAGGAGGCTTATTTGGTGATTAGTTCGGAGAGCCTAGGTGTTAAAGGCAAGGAACATGATTTTGTGTATGTAATTATGCAGATCATTAATAAAATATAAACATCACTTCATGCAGAACAACCACAAAGAAAGAGTGATAGCGGACTAATCTTCCACAAGGTTGGGTAAGGGAGGAGGCTAAGTGTGTGGGCCTAGGGGCTAAGATAGGGGGCTTACCTCTAAAGGAATAATATTTATTATTAATTCCTGAAGGATAAAGTGGACATGTTGAGTGTTCAGTGTTTTTATTCTAAGTCCTAGGAGAGGAAACGTGGGAAAAAGGAAACACATGCAGCTCTAGGAAGACAAGTGTCGACCTGGGTGCATGTAGCTAAAATTGATGAATCAGCCATGTTGGGGTTGTTCTATCATTCTGTCATCCTCCGCCTGAGTTTGCGGGGATGCTCATATAAACCCGTTTTTCCTCTGCGTCTGCATTTTCTTACCCACGCACAGGGAAGGAAACCCTCACAGGAAGTATTTTCATTCGGTCATTCTCCCATCCTCTCCCTGAACCCGAGATCTCCATCATCGACCTCTCTTTTTTGATTCCTTGTCACGCACCTTAAACCCATGGAAAACACGTGGATTGATCCATGTCTCATGTGAAGTCTGAGCACCCTGTAAATGTATGAACTGTGTTGTGTCTTAGTGTGGACTGTTGTCATTTTTGGATGGTCATACCCAAATTCATGTTGATGTTGTCATTGTGAGTTAACCAAATTGCTATTGATGTTGTTGTTATCCTCACCTTGCGGGAATTTAGTTGAAACTGGTTGAAGAAGTAGGGTTTTAGGCACGTGGTAGAAGAGGCAGGTTGTAAGGCCTGCGAGAAGCTCTCTCCAGGTGAGAGAGTTTGTTGGGAAGTGATTTTCTCCCAGAGAGAGTCCAACACCAACTACAAAGCTCTGAGAATTCCTAATCCGTCCTATTGCCGAGATCTAGAGAGGGAGGTGAAGCAGCCGATGTAATGTTCTTGTGAAGGTGTATACTCCTGGGTGGAACATGCATGTGGGGAATGAGAGTCCGTGAGTAGTGGGCGTAAGAAGGCTCCTGGAGAGAATCATTTTGGTTGCTCTCTATAGTTTTCCTGTAACCTTAGCTTAGTTTAGGATTCCCTTTCCCTGGGTGGAGCTTGGTCCCAGCTCGGGGGTGACCCACTGTTGAGCGTGATGAGAATCATGATCTAAGGCTGGGAAGTTCATGGAAGGCCTGCACGTAGTTGGTGGTGTTACTCCAATTGAAAATATAAGTATCAGTCTGTGCTTAATTTATCTGTTATGCATGTATGTGATGTTTGAATGTTACCATGTATTCCATTGCGTATATGAACTACTATTAATTTCGTTGATTCTGTATGGTAGCAATAATTGTGTGATTATTGTGATTAAGTGTTTTAATTCGATTAAAATGCATATATTATATAAGTCTATATTCCGCAGTGGTAACATTACCCGATCTTTGTGTTGTTCAGGGATGAAACAGTTTGGTATCAGAGCTTTAAAGGCTAAGTTAAGGTTGTGTTAGTGGCATTGCCTGGCCTATTGGTGGTTGGGGATGTTACAAATTGGTATCAGAGCCATGGTTTCATCATTGAGCCTGGATGACCTATGTTAGTAGTAGTTGAAGAAAATGTTTCAGAAAAGAATTGTTGTCGGAATGGACAAAATTCAAGTTCAGAGCGAAGGTTTTAATGTCAAACCTGGATGGGCTGGATAAGTGGTCATTGGACCCAAGGTTTCAAGAGGAAATTGTGTCTGGAGGACCAATTTTGAACCTCAGAACCTTCTTGAGTGCCAAGAAGTTACCTTGGTCATGTTACGAAGATCAGGAGGAGTAGCGTTGTCGTAAAACCATGACAGAAGCGGTATTGGGATGCAGAGTAATGTGGACCTTAGGATATGTTTGGAAGAAGGATAATGCTTCACGACCGTTAGATCTGGTAATTTTGCAAGGCAATTATCCATGAATTCCTTTGGAAATCCGTAGAGTAAAAGAGCCTTTTTTGCACCGTAGGATCTGTTCGAAAGGAAGGGAAATCCCTTACAACCATCAAATCTGGGGAAGGTGCAGAGGAGTTAAGTCAGAATCCCTTAGGACTTCGCGACTTCAGTGAAGTCTGATGCCAGAAACAAGAGAAACACTGAAGCCCGAAGCTCCGAAGTGGATCTACACCGTAGATCTAGAGAGGAGAGCTCGACTGTTGGATCAAGCCAATGTTAAAAGGTCAAATGCAATAGTGAAGGGTGAAATATCCCGAAGAACCAAAGTAGTGATTCATGATGATGTCGCTTGGATGGATGTGGACACATGGGATGTGTGCCACGTGTCAGTGGGTTTCGAACCCATGGAATATTGAAATGGAATTTGGAACGAGATGTGTGCCACCCATTTGAATGGGCCATGAATCAGTTGGTAGTATTCCACCATGTGGCTTTCCGTATGAGCATGGCTAGTGGGGTCGAGGTTATGTAACGTAGTTAAAGGTCAGAGGACCCACACTAGCATTGGTCATGATACATCAATATTGATGATGAGGAGACATTGCGGGGACCCAAGTTGCACGGGAGTTAATTCTCCAAGGCGGTCCCACAATCCAAACCGCAGTTTCACTGAGGGGTTACGTGTCAGCGTCATAATAATTGTGGAATGAAAGGAGGGTTGATCCAAACCACTTTTGCATGCCCTCGCAATTGGAAAATGTTAAGTGATGTGATGTAATGACATCACCAAAGGTGATTGGGAATGTTCTAAGAGTAGCAGTTTAGATGTGTGGATGCGAGATCCTCTGAAGCTCCGAAGTCTCGAAGACACAAAGACCCGGAACTCAAACACTTGAGGTTCCATAGTAAGTGTCAGTCGTTGGATGTTAGGTAGACATGGACTGATGATCTTCCCTACTTCGTGAGTTCAGTAATATAGAAATCTGAGAGATTGTTGTGTGTTGCTTGGAAATATTCCAAAGCCGAAGGCCGAAGGCCTGAGTAAGCGCTTATTGATCTAGGGCTTGGTCATGACCCATGGTTGTGTGGATTGGGGACTGAGAGAAAGGGGATAGTGCCTGAAAATGATTATAGAGAAGAGAAGAGCTCGAAAAAAAAATGAAATCTAAACGTTTTCTTAAATCAGATTGGTTTGAATGCGTAAACTAACGAAGTATTGAATAAGTTTCAATGTTTTCTCTTATTTGAGTTTTCGAGTGCAAGCAGTGCACATTGTCCTCAAGGAGTGCATTGATAGAGGTAATTTAACCTCAAAGAAGCTCAGGAGAGATATCGTTGAACCTTCATTAGCGAAGGTTCAAGGAGTGCACAAGAAGAACTCTGTGTTGAGTTCAGAGAGAGATAAAGTCATTGAGAACTCTATAGGGATCTGCCAGGTGGGAATCGAGCGAGTGCAAGTGTGCACATAGATAACTCTTTGTCGAGTTCAGGGAGAAGAGTATAAGAGGCAGATACTCACAGAGATTTTGAACACTCTGTAGAAAATGCTCAGCAAGGTGTGCTTTGACCAGAAGGTTTCCAAGAGGGCATGGAGTTTTCCTTTGAAAGGAAACAAAAGGGTCGAAACCCTTAGGAGACTGAGTAATTTGAAAATCTCGAAAGAGATAATGCAAGGAGTGTGTGGGAGATAGACTCATTCTAAGTCCTAAATCTCAGAAGAGATAATTCTTATGAGAGCGAAGATGAGATCCAAGAGGTGGACTCACAGGAGAAAGGTCAAAGGTCGAAGCCTTTAAACACTGACAAAATATTCCAAGGAGGAAGAAGTCAAAATCTCAGGAGGAGGAGTGACAACAACCATCAGATCGGTTGTGGGGAGGATCCTGGACTGTTAGATCAACATCCAACATAACAAAGGAAGCGTAGAGGAGAGGAATGGATCCCATCCATTAGTTCTAATCGCGAAGGACCAACAATCATTGGATCCATAGGTAAACACACGAGACTTAACCCTTGTGTGCGCAGGAGAAGTGGACTTGTCAAAGTCTCGAAGTCCCAAAGTGATTTGGGACCGTCCATCGTCTAGGAGGATAGGTGGTGTAACATCCACAACTTTGGAAGTTTGCAGACAAGGAGGAGGAGAAACAACCGAAGTAAATCTTGATCGTTGATCTGAAAGTGGACGTGTGGCACCTGATCTGGAAATCTGGGTATGGAGCACTCCGGAGGAAAGCAGATGATGGAAGTGCCCAAGTCTCAAAGGATATCTTGATTGTTGATCGAGGAGGAGGTCGAAGGACCATTGATCTATTCTTGGTCGAAAATATCCGAAGTTCCAAAGAGAATCAGGGTCGTTGATTTGGAGAGGATGCATGGCAGAAGATCTGTCACTCTAGGGAAATTCACTCTAGAGAATTGTGTGTGTGGGGATGTGAGAACTCTTGAAGGTCGGAGAGTTGGAGTTCATCAGAACCATCCGATTATTGAATACAAGTGTTAATATATCTTCCACTCCGGAAGATTTTCATACGGGGAAAAGCAGATAGTTGAGAGTTGAAACTTCCAAGGTCCATAGAGCCAGAATCAACCATAGTCATTGATTTGGAAGGGAGATACGTGTCGACAGATTGTGTAGATCTGGGATCACATGTGGAAGGAGGAAAGAAGGTAGAAAAGGGAGGATAGATAGAAGTCGTTGATCACAGATTATCGCCAAGGGATTGGAGATTGACATACGAGATGGATTGCGAGGCCAAAACTTGCTCGGATGTTAAAAATATGAGAGTGGGCTGCAATTTATACCATGGTTCTAACAAAGTGATGCATGGTAGTTGGAGGTGAATTGCAGGGAGAAAATAAGGTTGGCCTAAAACCACTCTTACCCACGCCTGCAATCACAGTTTTCCATGAGGTCAAAGCCTAGAGTTATATGAAGAAAAGGGCTAATGAAAAAGGGTCTAGCACCTGAAACTTGTAGTTTTGGAAGCGCGTAGGAATAATCCCATGGGTCTATCAGGACCTGTGCCTAAAGAAGGAAAGGGGACATGTGTAAGATTAATAGGGGTCTAGAAAAGGCCCGAAGAGTCAATCTGACTCAGCATTTGGAAATATCCTTTGACTGCGAGGTTAGAAGACCCCGTTGAGGTAGGGGCACTATGTCAAAAGTGCTCAAGGAAGAAATAGTCATGTATAGTGATCACAGTGAGAGCACAAGAAGATTCAGGAATCCAACAAGAATTGTAGACTTCTGGGATCAACAAGGAAAAGTTTTATAGGGATAAAGAAGTTGTTGCAATTTTTGTGGCAGCAAGTATATTACGATTTGTTGAGTCAACTAGAGGAAAGAATGTTGGCATGTTTGCAAGTGTTGTTGGTGATGTTTTTGCATAAGGAGGAAAGAAACATAGAGCTGAAGTGTTGGTTATAAGTTTGATAAAAGAAGCATGAAATATTATATTTCCATTAGACTTTCAGGTATTATAAAATTTATTAATGGCATTCATGAAGTTATGAGTTTTTATTACTCTTTTTGCATAATTTCTGAAAGAAAATTTAGGTAATAATTTCCTCAACCAGAGTTATTTTATAAAATCACATGATTATATTATTGAATGCTTACCACTGGATGTGGTAAAGTCTGGAGGCCTATATTAATTCAAATCTTTTTAGCTTCTGAATGCACACACTTACATAGTAGAATGTCATGTTAATTTGGTTGTGGGGTAACAACCAAAGATTTAAAAGATAATAAATTGTTGTAGGAATGAATGTCAGTAAGCTAGTCATTTATGAGACCATGACTTGGTTGGATATGGAAAGGTTATGATCTCAAAGGTACTAAAAGATTCCTACTTTTAAATAAAACTTGGGCTGCAACTTTTTTGCTAACACTAATGAACACCACAAAATTATATTCTTGGTGTAGTGTTCAGGTCGAAAAGGAAGGCATCCAATTAATTGGGAAGACAATAGGAAGTGCGTGGAGAATGTGTCAACACATTGGCCAAAATTCCAACTTATGTATGGTGAGATACATGATTGAGATAAAGATCATTATGTAATTCAATGCAAGGTGTGTTGAATAAGTATGCACTCAGAATTGCACTCATGCATAGTAAGTGATAGAATTGTATATTAAAAGTGATAGTTGAATGAGTATTGTAAGTACATGCATATATATTATTGCATGGAAATAATTGTTACTAAAAACTGAAATGTTATGAACTCATGAAGCTGAGGACATTTCAGGAATTGCTAGACATTGCAACAGGAAAGTTTCAAGTCAAGTAGTCACATGATCATTGACTACATGAAATTTTCTTGTTCAGAAAAAGAAGTAATGAACTTACAAATATTAATGCAAACATGCATATGCATAGAATGACGAGTCATTCTATTTTATTAAATTGTTTGGCAATTGTGATTGAATTGCTAGGTGTAGGAAATTCTAAGTTCACTCCATATGGTTCTGTACATATTGCAATTGAATTATGATGTACAGGAAATACTGACAATTGTTGGAAATATGCAAGATGAAGCCTTGTCAGAAAATGGTACGCAGTTTGGTGCCTGTGGAAAACCACAAGGATGGCTGAATTCATAATATGGCAACAACCAAGATGAATTATGAAATAGAATTTCATGTTTTGGGGATAAAGTTGAATTCCCTTTCAAACTAATTGGAGTTCTGAAATGAATTCTTTTATGTTTTCTCATGATAACTACATGTGGGTGATGAAGATGAGATGATGTTGATTAAAGTTAGAATGTTGACTACAAAGAGTAGCTCATGGAAGATGTTGATTGGAAACCTTTGAGTGCAGTTGGAACTCTGGGAGCCACGGTGCTCTGGGACTTCCTGAGCCGACCTGTTTTGAAGCCCAAGGAAAGGTAGGTGTAACAGTCGATGGATTGTATGACAGTGAAGGTGCACACTCCTGGGGTGGGACAGACATGTGGGGAAGAGAGATCATTTCTTGGAGTGTTGCTAAGGTTTGGTTGGTTGGAATGTTGTTGAGGTTTCGTACTTTGGTCTAGACCATGTTGATATGGAAGTCTTCTCAATCAAAAGATAAGTACAATTATCTATTCATTGTATGCTATGTATCTCGTAATTCGTATACATGTTATAATGTTATTAGAATTTCCTGTATATACATATATATACATTGCATATATGCTTGCATTACGTGCATCCATGACTGTACATAATGTGTTTCATGTTTCATTTCTTAAGAAATATATACTTGATGCTAATTATGCTATTGATTGGAATGTGATTCAGGTGGAGCAAGAAGTCATCTTGCAAGTGCATCTTGTGCACATATTGGACCCGAAAGAGAAAATAGCTCCGGAATAGATCGATAGGACTTGTAAAGGTTCGGTTGACCTGGTACGGTCCTGAGGATGTGACATGGGAGCATGGGGATGCTATACGGGTAGAATACCTACATCTTTTTGAAGATTTTGGAAATCTTGTTGATGTTGTGTAAAATTTGCACTAATGATAGTGCAAAAATAAGGGGAGGGGATTGTAATATCCCCAAGGATGAGCCCATTTATATTATTTATTGTAAACATGTTTTGTAGGCTGGTGAGCCGAGTTATAATAAGCTAGGAGACTTATTTGGTGATTAGGCCAGAGAGCCTAGGTGTTGAAGGTCAAGAGCCTGATTTTGTATATGTAATTATGCAAATCATTAATAAAATATAAACATCGATGCGTGCAGACCGACCACAAAGAAAGAGTAATGGGGGACTAAGCTTCCACAAGGTTGGTTAAGGGAGGAGGCTAAGTGTGTGGGCCTAGGGGCTAAGCTAGGGGGATTACCTCTAAAGGAATAATACTTATTATTAATTTCTGAAGGCTAAAGTGGACATGCTGAGTGTTGAGTGTTTTTATCCTAATTCCTTGGAGAGGCAACATGTGCAAAAGGAAACACATGCAGCTCCAGGAAGACAAGTGTCGACCTAGGTGCATGTAGTTAAAACTAATGAGTCATCCATGTTGGGGGTCATTCTGTCATTCTGTCATCCTCTACCTGATCACGCTGGGATGCCTGTCTGAACCCGTTTTGCCTCTGTGTCTACATTTTCTTACCCGCTCACAGTGAAGGAAACCTCATGGGAAAGTTGTTCATTCGACCTGTTAGCTTCGGAAGTCACTCCCGGATTGCTATCAGGAGCAGAGCCCGACACCCATCAGTT
>SNQJ01S0047864.1:82910-93635 GCA_010110895.2 Picea sitchensis | reverse complement strand
TGGGAACTGTTCGAGGGATGGTTCTAAGAGAGGTACATTTCTAAGGAATTCATTCAGCATCAGCTCAATGAGTTCGACGCCTTGCGACAAGGCAACTGCACAACGCCCGAGTATGAGGCCCATTTTGGAGCTGCTTCGTTATGCTCTGTGCCATTTTACCCAGAAACTTAAGGTCAATGAGTTGTGTTGGGCTTAGCATTGGAATTCAACTTCTAATTCAGGTACCAAGATTACTGGACCAAAGAAAGTATGTCGGAATGTGGGGAGCCACATTTCCAGCGCAACTGCCCAATGAAGAGGACTAGAGAATCTAGATTAGTCGGACCCACTACCATGGGAGATTTGGGCAAGGCCCATCGAAATCATGCAGCGGTGAATAACCGCTAGGCAGAGCACTAGTTGACTGTGCTCAAGACCTCAGGTACCGTCGCTGACCAAACGCTTAGTTTTGATTGATCTCGGTGCTATCGAGAGTTCCATTCTGGTGCCACGTTAAAAAGGATTAAAGTAGTGGTAGTCGAACATGATGAGTTCAGATTTGTAGAGATGGATTCAGGAGCCAAACAAAAGGTTGGATAAAGGGTTATGGGATGTACCCTTAACCTGGGAGATTTTTTCACCAGGGACAACCTATACGACACGATCTTAGGATCTTGCAACGTCATGATTAGTAAGGACGGTTGGAATCGCTTGAGGCTATACTCAACTGTAAGATGAAGTGGTTGACCTTGGTTGATGTGAGGGGCACAAATGCGTGATTGTAGGTCGGAACTAGGGAGTTTCCTTGAGGTTCTTCTCTTCCTTGCAGCTACGGAAGAGCATGCGCAAGGGGTGTACGCTTTATTCGATCCTTGCTTGAAAGGAAAAATGAGAAGTAGAAAGTCTAGAACAGCCTCCGGTGGTGAGAGTGTTTGCATACATCCTTCCGGAGGAGTTACCTGGGATGTCGTCGAAGAGGGAATTGGAGTTTACTATAGACCTAAAACTAGGGACTGAACCGATATCTAGAATGCCTTATTGGATGTTGACCCCAGAGTTACAGGAGTTGAGAATGTAACTGAGGGACCTGGGACTGATATGTCCAAGTGTGTCACTGTGGGGTGCACCTGTTATTTTCATACAAAAGAAGGATGGGTCGTGGAGGCTCTGCATTAACTACCATTAATTGAACAAGGCAACAATCAAGAATTAGTATCCGTTGCCGAGGATTGATGATTTGTTCGATCAATTGAAGGGAGGACGGTGTTCTCAAAGATCGATTTGTGATCAGGGTATCAACGATACGGATCAAGGAGGATGACATCCCTAACATTGCTCTAAAACGAGGTTTGGACAATATGAGTTTATTGTTTTACTGGTTGAACTGACAAATTCTCCTGGGTTATTTATGAGTTTGATGAACGAGGTGTTCTGCGAATACATGGACAAGTTCGTCCAAGTATTCATTGACGATATTTTGATTTACTCTCGGATGACGGAGGAGCATGATGAGCACTTGCGCTTGGTACTACAGTGTTTGTGAGAGAACAATTGTATGGGAAGTTGTCCAAATGCTCATTTTATCAATCAACGATTCACTACTTAGGGCATGTCATCTCCGGCGAAGGCATCATCATGGATCCAACAAAGGTTGAGGCTACTATGGAATGGCCTACGCCAATGAATGTCCTTGAAGTGTGTAGCTTAATGGGTCTAGCAGGATACTATTGATGGTTCGTTGAGGGATTTTTGAAGATAGGAAATCCGATCATGAAATTGCGGAAGAAAAACAAGAAGTTTGTTGGGATCGAGAAATGCGCGGAAGCATTTCAGAGGCTCAAGGCGTTGTTGAAAACAACACCAATACTAAAGATACCTGACATGGAGCAGGCTTCTTGGTATGCACTGACACATCCAAGTAAGACTTAGGTGGAGTCTTGATGCAAGACGGATGAGTGATCGCTTACATTTCGAGGAAACTGAGAAGGCATGAGGAGAACTACGCGACACATGATTTGGAGTTGTTAGCCATCTTATATGCCTTGAAGGTTGGGAGACACTACCTTGTTGGACAAAAAATTGAAATAAACACTGACCACTGTGGACTACAACACATCTGTATGCAAGAGACCTGAACTTGCGACAACGACGTTGGTCGGAATTGCCTAGCGAGTACGACTTCGAGATTACTTACATAAAGGGACAGTGAACCGAGTGGTAGGTGCATGGACTCTGATACCACGCATCTTTTCGGTGTTGTCTCTTCAGATGAATACATGAAAAGATTCTAACTTTATAGTGAGACAATGACTGGTACAAGAGGTCGAGGGTTTATCAGACAAAACAATGATGGTACCAAGATTTGAAGGATTTACGTCTGATGACGATGGATTATTAAGGTTTAAAAAAATTGGATTTACGTACCACCAAACGATGATTGAGGAGTTGATCCTAAACGAGGCTCACAGAGCAGCATACATGGCTCACCTAGGAGTCACGAAGAGGAGGTCGGACCTTAAACCCTTATTCTTCTGGAAGGGAATGAAGGCAGACATAGTCAACTATGTGGCCAGATGTCTAGACTGTCAACAGGTAAAGGATGAACATAGACACCCAGCAAGATTACTACAACCACACACTATTCCAGAATCGAAATAGGAGGTTATTTTGATGGATTTTATTGTTGAATTGCCACTGACGGTAAGGAGACATGACTCAATTTTTGTAGTAGAAGTACACTCTAACGAAGAGTTCTCACTTTATTCCTATGAATACGACGTATTAGGCACCTGACATAGCTAGATTTTTCATCAGTGAGAATGTGTGGCTACATGGCATGCCTAAGAGGATTATATCCGATCGAGGATCGGTGTTTACTAGACGATTTTGGATGAGTTCCAAGAGGCCTTGGGAACCCAACTTAACTTTAGTATTGTGGATCACCCATAGATGGATAGGAAAATTGAACAAATGAACCAAACCCTGGAGGACATGATGTGCTTGTATGTGATGGAACAACAGAAGCATTGCGAGGAATTATTGCCACATGTAGAATTCACTTATAACAATAGTTACCAAAGCATCGTTAAGATGGTACTTTTCGAGTTTCTTTACGGGTGACTGTGTCAGGCACCTTTGATTTGGGATCAACTTGGAGATAGGGTCTAGGTGGGACCGAAAGCGATCCAAGAATTGGAAGATTAAATGAAAAATTAAGACAAAGGATCAAGGAAGAGCAGGATCGGCAAAAGAGTTACGATGATGCGCATCGTGTCGACCGTAGTTACGTTGTGGAAATCGAGTCTTTTTGCGGCTGAAACCGCATAAGAGTTCGATCTAGTTTTGAACAAGGGGCTAAACTATATCCTAGGTTTGTGGGATCCTATGATATTTTGGAAAGGAGAGGCCTATGGATTGATAACTAGCCGTGCCTGACTCTTGAGACATATGCATGATGTGTTTCACATCTCTATTTGAGACTTTATTATTAGTGATCCTTCACATGATTTGACTTGAGCACCTTGCGGGTGTCAGATGAGAGTGCGCTCACGGATGAGCCGATTCGCTTCTTGGATCATCGCATTTGACAACTATGGCGTCGAACAGTAAATCAGGTCAAGGTCCAGTAGGAAAACTATAGCTTGCACTCGGTGTCCTGGGAGGATGCATATGATATGCGCCAGTAGTTTCCATTTTTTTTGATAAGATAGACTTATGATACTGTGATACACTTATTTCAACATTTTTACTATAAAACTTCGGGACGAAGTTTAGACCAAGAGGGGGTGTATGTAACATCCTGCTCTGGTGCACTTAGCGAACTTATTCTTAGAGGACACTTGCTCTCAAGTGATCTGGATTATTATGCTATTAAAACATTTGATTTTGATTATGAGGCATTATGGGTTGATGACATGGTTTAACTGCATTGACATAGACATATGCTATTGAATTGGTTTTACTGAGTGTGCAGAATTTTGGACCTCAAGGATGTAGAGGCGTCGATGGAACCCCTTGGACTCCGGATCGAGTCATGGAGTGTACCATTGGGGATTGATTGTTTTACTGTGATATTAGTGCATCTGATTAGATGATATGATATGTATATATTCTGACATGATTTGTTGATGATGCAGGCTGATGATATCTTGCCAACCAGATTCACATGTGGATTAAAGGGGTCACACACGACTACCAGAGATGTTGAAGGAGAGGTGTGGACAACAGCCCTACCACAGCCTACTAGCACTCCTGTCGTGGCTCGAACTGTAGGTTAACGTTTACCTAGTTCAAGAGGACCCATGATGTCATGAGGGCAGACTGCAATAGTTAGTCACGATGATTCTAAGGGGCGCACAATAAGGTGGGGGCCTTATTCCTTAGAGTCCCTTAGTCTCTCACATGTTCACCTGGTGGAGTATTGACTCCAAGGGTTATTGATGTCTACCAAGTTAGTCAAGAGGTGAGTGGCACCCTTGGAGCATGTGGTGTGTCCTGAAGGGAACATCGCAGAAGAAAAATGGAGAAAGGCAAGTGGCACCCTTGGAGCACGTAGTGTGTCCTGAAGGGGCACATCGCGCAAAGGAAAAGATGAGGCGAGTGGCACCTAGTGCATCCTGAAGGGCACGTCACATTTTTGATGATAGAGGAATGAACCTAGATGGCCTTAGGATGAATAACGTGTTAAGTATTTAAAAAAAAAAAAAAACAATTTCCCTATTTAAATGTCACCTAGTACAAATTTAAGGTCTAAAGTCTAAATTACGCTAGTGGTAAAATTTTTTCTACCTTTAAAAAAAATAAAATAATAATTAAAATAAAAACAACTTAAATAATAATTATGATCTTCGTAAAATCTTGTAACACGAAGGGAGTAAGAAATTTAAATTTTTCAAAAAAAAATCTATTGGAATTAATTGTTTTATCTTTTTGATAATTTAAAACATACTAATTAGATGATAAAGGGGAAAAGGGGTTAAATTCCACACCTGCCTTTTTGAGTTCTAATTAAAAAGGGGAAAGAGGGAAAATCTAAAATTTTATGAAACTAGGAAAAAAGTAAACATAAACAGGGAAAAAGGGGAACTTAAGGGAAAAAGCAGAAGGTCAAACTTAGTAAAGCATCTACCATTTAAGAGCTTTCTAATTTAAACTAAACTAGCCATTTACTAAAAAAGAAAGTTATTATAAACCTGTAAGAGAATTTGGGGACACCTAGGAGTGATTCTAGGAGTAACTCTAGGTGGGTGAGGGAAATAAAGATAATTAATTAATTAAAGAAGTTAATTTATGGAGGAAGGAAGGGGATGGGTGACACTTGTACGGGGAGGAATTTTTAGGAAATTAATTATAAAACTTAACAAAAAGAGAATTTTTGGAAGGAAAGGAACCACAAAACTCTATATAATGAAGGGAGGTGATGGAGGAACGGGGATCTTTTGTTTGCGTAGCGTTACGCTGCGGAAATATCTACTTGGATGACTTAACTTGTGGGAGTTGGGATACCCAGCTCAGTGAGGAGTGGTAGCTTGGCCTTGCGAGGCGAGCTGGGAGCTAGTCGAATCTTTAGATATTGTGTGTGTGGCCCCTTTGCGGCTCGGGGGGCTAAGGGGGAAGAAGAGTACCCCTAACATTGGCTGGGAGGTACCGGTGAAGTCTCGCCAGTTGGAAAGCAGATGTTGCACGGAGCGTGCGGGATGTCATTCAGGATGGGCGATCAGGAAACGATACACTCACTTCTTTTTGTATTGTAGAATGTATTAGAACTTATGCTTGGATCTACTTATGTAATGGAGAGGTAAACTGATGTTTTTTTTTAAATTGACGACTGAAACCCTTCTTAGCCTAGCTCGATGATAGGTTGACTCCCATGGCTTCCTTTCCCCGCACGTCTTGACCACCTTGCTGTGTATATTGTGACCTTGAGGTTGTTTAGCCTTCGCCCCCGGCTCACTAGTCCTCACCTGAGCAGTCGGCAAAGAGCCTGATCTATAGTCGTCACCTTAACATTAAAAGACCTATGGATCTCAACGCCCTGCTTTCCTGTGCAAGGATGATGAAGCGAAGGATGAACCTATAAGTTGTCCACCTCTGTTGTTGTCCTTGCTTGATTGTTGACTTGTGCCTTCTAGTACGACCTCTGCGTATGGATTATATTGCTTCCTTGCTGTTTATTTTTCTGTGCCTTGACTGATAGTATCCCTGCGATCCTTTCGATGAGTTATCCTTATGGCCCTAGTGTTCTCTTACTTTTGTCAACATTTTTATATTGGTATCCGGAGATGTGAAAAGCATTTAACTTCAATTTGCGTTTGTTTCTTGTTGGATTGACTTGTTTTTATTATTTTGCGTTGTGATTATGTAATGGATGTAAAAACCTTACCTCTGCAATGGTAATTATGTAACATATGTAAAAATATATTACCTCTACTATTTTAAATAGATAATGGATAAAAAAAAATATTACTTCAGCGATTTTCATTATGTAATGGTTGTAAGAATCTTACCTCGGTGATTGTAAATATGTAACAGATGTAAACCGTTGTCTCTGCATTAGGATGAATGATGAATGCGTATTATCTAGAGATGGAATTGATTTTACCCTGAGTTAATACGTTTTTACAGTTTGAGGAATGTGTTTTTATCTTGATCATATTGTTTTTGTTTTACTCTAAGTTCTATAATTGTTACCACAATTTACCTGATTTTGTTCTCGCGATTTTATGCCCTTGATGGAAATCCTTGTTATTTCAGCTGAATTCAGATAGCAATTACCATGGTGCGACAACGAGGCTTTAACCCTTCATGAATATGAAATAATCCTCAGACCACATTTCCAATTACCGTCTTCTGGCTGTAAACTTTATCCATTTTATTTGTCTGCGATTTTAACACCTTTCAATAGCGATTTCACTCAGTGTGTTTATTACCTTTTAATCGAAATTTTACCCAGCAACACGCCTGGGATTTTGACTGTTCAGGGTAGTGTCTCCTTCTTCTGGAAATTAGTGAATGTGCAATGTTATACTATGCTTTACTAGCCATTTGTCCATGACAAGGTTGCGACATAGCCTGCGTTCTACATGCCCAACGAACCACATTTTGCACATCGCCCAGACTGCGTTTTACCTACCTGACGGACCCCAAATTTGCAAACTGTAACAACTGTGAGTTGTCCACCACTGACCTCAATTTCCATGCTGTGAATGGCAGAGTTGGCCTTGGGATGCCTATGGTTTAAACCTGTATTTGTTAGTGACGGTTTACCTTGATAGGCATCGAATCCACCCCTTTATTGAGCATGTGGTGAATCTTTAAATCATCCTGAGTTCCTATGGTAAGTAACTGCATGTCGAATACCTTAATGACAGAGTTTCCTCCTTTTTTTCACCAAGTTCTTTCCTCAAAAAATAGCCTTAAGTAAATTACTGTATGAAAAGGGAAGGCTTTCACCGATGTTTTAATGGTTTCACATCTGTTGTGTAGCGAGAATTTATTTTTGCCAACGTTCCCATGGAGGGACAAATTTTGCGACTCTCCTTTCATTTTGTATCTATCCTACCTTTATCGTATCCCATGCCACCATGAAAATCCTTAATGTTTTGACATTTTAGATATGGTCAGTAATGTCAGTGCTCAGTGTCTAAATGTTTATTGATAGCCTGGAATGTATGACAGGTTGACCGAAACGATAGTTGCATTGACATCAGTCTTTTAGTAGGTTGTGTGTTGCCTCATTTGTATTTGACGATTACAATAGCTAGATCAACAAATTTTTTATTATGAGTAATGGTGAATTATTATTATGAGTGATGGTGTACTATTATTATGAGTAATGGTGTAGATAAGGTGGCTCGATAGTTTTGACAGCATTTGAGTATTACGAAAGTTATGTTGGCAATGTTTTATGGACAACAATAGCTGTCACTGAGGCCAACGATTTACTTGTTTTTGGGGAGGAACAACCTTACTGAATCTCCTTCTTTGGGAACTTATAATTCAACCCTTTTTAGTTGAATGACTTAACTAATTTTACCCGCTTAAGTAAATGGATCCTAGAAGAAATAGATGTAGATTGTTATAGGAGAAATTGTTTTAGGGTTAAAGATGAAAAGGAGTTAGGTTTTGGTTTGTTTAAACGAGCTAGGATTACCTTAGTTGGGAAAAAGTGATTTGGTGGGTTATTAGGGCTATTAGACATAAAGGTTGTAGGATTAATGGTTGATTACCTTGCGCAAGCTTGAGGGACGAGAGTTAATAGATGCATCAACTATAAGGATTAATAGCCTTTAGCTAATTGGCATTTATGCGCCTTGCGCCTTAGGTCGAGCTGGAAGGGGTGATGGGTCTAGTCGATTCACTATACTAGTTTCCTTGTATGAAACAAGAATCCTCCTATCGTTCGTGACCCCCTTTTAAATCGAGGGTTATCATCTTGCGTCTTGTCAGTCGGAGTTATCAGGGTGGGTGTTGTTGATTGTTGTAAACTACTATAGGCACTTGGGTTGAACGCCTTCTTGCATTGGGTCGCGTGCCTTGAGGTTCTAAGTCTTGTTCATCCAGGTCGTTGTGTTGAGAGGGGGATGATTTCCCTTAGCTTGTAGGCATGTCTTGTTTACGTAGGGAGGGATTCGTCCCTCTTTGTTCATCTACGCATATTTTTCCTAGTTTCCCTTGTGCCAGTGTGTGCAGTCATAGTTGTTTTTTCCTATTCTACGGTCATGGGTCTCACCACCAGCTGTGTCGTCTAGCTGTACTCATCGTTGTTCTCTTGTTTTGTCAAAAAAAAATTCATTGATGTGTCGCTTGTAAACGCAATGATGGGGCCGTTACACTTTATCTCTCCTAGATGACTTTGACAACAACATAAATTTTTTTATTTATGTATTTGGAAAATACATGAGGTAAGTAATGTTTGATAAGGAAAATGTACTTCTTATGTGATTTGTAGCGGAACTTATTGACATATTATGTTTTCTCTGCAAATTTATGTATGCCTTGATATTATTTTATCTCATCGACATTTGTAGGTGGCTATCATCAAAAGAAATTCATAAAGAAGATATAAGGTATTGGAAGAGAGAAATTCCCCGACTAATGTGTCAAATGCAGTAGTATCTACCTCCAACATTTTTCAATTCACAATAACACTACCTCATACACCAAGTTGAGGAGATTGAATTATGTGGACCAATACACACAAGGTTGATGTGGATGATGGAGAGGAAATTGAAGTCATTGAAGGATTTTGTTAGAAAAAGAGCACGTCTGAAGGGTTCTATGGTTGAGGGATATATGGTATATCAATGCATGGTGTATATTAGTCAATATCTACCTAAATGAGTAGAAAATCTGAATGTGCCTTGCATTTGGAATCTCTACTCTATCAACACATTTGAAGGGGAGGTCCTATTGGGGAAAGGTAAAATGAGGAATGTGAAAGGTAATTATTAGAAGTTGATGTAGATTTAATATATTACACATTTATTTTTCCAATTTTATTTTATCATACTAATTTTTTACATTTTTTGTTCCTCCATATTGAACTATATTAAATTATTCCTTTATTAACAATAGATAATTAATGATATTAAATTTCTATTTTATCATATAATGGATTAAGAGTGGGATGCTTTACATTTATACATTGCAAATAACCTTGATTGTATGGAGCATTGGATAGAATATACTGAATAATACTTCGGTGGGTTATCATGGGAAGGGGTGAGTAAGATGATTAAAACAACGCATCGTCATTGAGATCAATTTCCTGTTCTTACATCAAGGGAAGTTTATCTAGCCTTTGGTTTAAAATATAAACAGGCAAGTACATTTTTTACCCACATTTTCCTAGTTATTTCCCAAATTTTCAATGTATTTGGTTTGTTTAATTTTTGAAATATATATTTACTAAGTCCTATATGAGGTTTATTAATTGGCAATGTATTTTTTACTTGTTGTCCATGTTGGAGTTGAAACATCACAAGCCTATGTGGTGTAATGGTGATAAATTTCATATCAAAATGTTGGATGATAAGATGAAAACCTCGGATTGTGGGATAACTGAAGTGTTTAAGGTCACCAACATTTCCTCTAGGAGTGACAAAAATTCAGAAGAAATTGAGAATAGGTACTATGGGCATTTGGAGGATATAATTGATTGTGATTTTAATTCCTTTAAAATAGTTTTGTTTGAGGTTAAATGGTACAAGATACATATGCATGAACATGATCATGAAAGAACTATTATTGAGCATGATAATGAATTTACCATGGTTAATACAAGGGCATTTGAACCGGGTACAGAGCCTTATGTTATTCCAAGTCAATTTGAGAAAGTATTTTACTTAGAGGTACCTGGTAAAGCAGGTTGGTCATATGTTGTTAGATATGATCCAAGAGGAAGACCAATAAATTATAATCATGTAGTCAAGGATGAAGATAACAACGAGGAAGAAGATCATGATTATGCAGATCAAGATCAGGTGCCTCATGTAGTCGATGTGTCAGATGAAGAAGTTGAAGAAGTTGATCATCCAAATGTAGGAGAGGACGATCTCATTAATGATATCGATAACTATATTAGTGAAAATGACGTTGATGATGATGTTTATATGAATGATCTTTTCACCAATATTGATTCTGAACCATAACCCGATACAGATGTTGAGTTGGATGAAGAAGAAGATGAATGATATTTAATTGTTTATATCTTTTATATGATCTTTATATGTTTTTATTTTGTAT
>SNQJ01S0047864.1:48757-61792 GCA_010110895.2 Picea sitchensis | reverse complement strand
CCAGCAATATAGTCTACAGTTCAAAATCAAATTGGACAGTCCTAAAACCAAACAAGGATCGCATCTCATGTTATAAGAATGTAACTCCCAGCAACATGATCTCAACTATTATGTGTTCAAAAACTGCACATTTGATGTGGCGAAATGAATAGAACAAAGTGGGGCGCAGGACCAGCGAAGGCATCTGGCCATTGCTGGGCCTGACCTGGCAGACCGGAGCTAGTGGTGCTCGATGAGCCCGGCTCGGGGATCATTCATTAAGGCCAGACCAAAACCAGGGAAGGATATCGACCCATGCACTTCTCATCTCTCGGTCACCAGAACCATTTAAAAACCCCAGGGATGGATACAGAGAATGAAACCCAGATCCGCAAAACTAACATGAATAACAGAAGCCATAACAGAAGAAAACGAACAAAATACCTGTTTTTTGTTCCATGATGGCGCTGCTGCGACTCGAACCAGCGCTGAACTCGCTGAGGCAGAAGCCATCGAAACAGATCTCTGAGAAGAAAAACGAGAAAGGGGGCTTTTGCAAAATCAGACGAATACCAATGCTGTCCGAATTGCCAATGGAAAGAGAGGACAAATACAGCTCTATATTATAGCATGGGCATTGCCTTGCATGCTCAACAACAACGCATCGTTATTACCAATATCCATCGATTTTTCTCATTTGAATACCAGTTTCAAATCCGAATTGTTAGTGAGTAATTAAAATATCAAGGGGAAAGGTTACAGTTAAGAAGTAGGTGAGCAACACACATGCCTCCCCATTGGACACCGTGTCTATGGTGAACAGTTCTGACACTAGCACATTGTTTTCACCCATTTCAAAGTGTTCCTAATTTATTTTGATTCTGAGATGGTGAAGATTTATAGTATGACTAGATTGAATTATCCTCATATCTGTTTTAGGTGAAATGATGGGATTCTACTCCAAAAACCTGCATATTTGGTTAGGAGTCGTACTAGTGGATTAGACTCTTCCAACTTTGATTGGATTAGGTTTTACTCATTTTAATGTAATTTTTTAATAAGTCATAGATGGTGTGTATCTAGTTATATTAAATAGATTTTAAAGTTTTGGTTTAGTTTTTATAGATATAATTTCAAGAATTAATAAGTAGTAATATTATTGTTTGAAAACAAAATTTGACATTTTAAATAATTTGTTGGTAATTTGTAAAGGGTAAATTTTCAGTTTTATTAAATGTTTTTAAGTTTTAAATTGTTTAAACATTTTAAATAATTTGTTGGTAATTTGTAAAGGGTAAATTTTAAGCTTTATTAAATGTTTTTAAGTTTTAAATTGTTTAAAAAAGGTGAATTCTTAATCAATTAGAAGTAATTTTAAAATTATACTATATTTTAAAATAGAGTTTATAACTATTTATATTGGTTTTCTTATTTTATTTTATGTTGGTTGTAAAAATAATTTTAAAATTATACTACATTTTAAAATAGAGTTTATAACTATTTATATTGGTTTTCTTATTTTATTTTATGTTGGTTGTAAAAGTTGATTGGATAACATATAAGTCTTCATATATGCATGCATGATATGAAAATAATAATAAGAATAAAATATGTCTATCTTGTAGCATTTTTTAATTAATTTAGTCAATTCATTTTTTTATTAACTTAGACAATTGGGTTTTGTTTAGGTGGTTGGGAGGAACGATTGTTATCTTTCCCACCTAGGTTCAATTTCCAAAGTGGCATATTGAGCTTTGGATTAGTATATTGTTGTAATGGCTTCAAGTCATGTTGTTAATTGGTCTTGTGCCCTAAAGATTTTAGGGTTTATCCTAGGTACCATCCTCAAAATGAAGGGAACTACTCAAAGGTTTTCCCAAACAATGACAAAAGAAGAAGAAGAAGAATCATTTTTTATTAACTTGCAACTATTACATCTCGTTCCCTTCTTATTATAATCATAATCTAATTTTAAGTTCACAACCAAGACAAACACCAAATTGGTGTATGAGACCCCCTTGTTTGTGGGATAATGGACCCCCTCCGCACAACGATTTGATTGCTAAAGACTATGGAAGTGTACATACCCTACCCGCTCTACATTTGCATGTGACATAATATGCTCCTATATCACTCTCACTTAAATGTTCTCATAAAATTAATCAAAAAATCAATAAAAATAAAAGTGCATTAATTTGCTTCACCTTCTAACTAACTGATGCATGTCCTTTTCTTATAGGGGTTAGGCTAAAAATGGTGATGGTGAATATTGTCCTTTCTTATAAGGGTTAGACTCAAAATGGTGATGATGAATATTGTAAAGCGTAGCATGACGCTACATAAAATTTACACAATGCATATGTCTTTTGGTTGTCTCTCTAACTTAACTTTAAATCTCCTTAGTGATAATCGACGAGTCTATCAATTTTCCTAGTTAAAAATAAATAAATAAATTCCATATTAACTCAAAAATCATCCACATACCACACTCATATAAAGATATCACTACATAATTAATAATAATACATAACATGCAAAATAAAATTTATACAACTTCACATTATACTCAACGATAATTATTTTCACCAAATTTATTTTAAAAAGTTTTTGTAAAATTGTTTTAATAAAAAACCTATTAATTTATTTTTACATTTCCATATATCATATATCTTATAATTATTATACGAACAAATATTCTTTATAAAAATAAATAAGTTCTTGAAACTATCAAATAGATACCTAATATTTTGTCACATATAATTTAATATTTTGTTGAATACCTAACCTTTTTTGTTGAATACCTAACTGAATTTTAATTGAAGGTTCGCATCCACAAATACCAAATTTTGACTTCACATGAGCCTTGAGCTAGAACTGAATACTTTGTTTCTCCCTCTTTAAGAGAGCCTTGTATGTTTTAGGCAAGTTGATACTTCATGCTTTGCTCCTTTGAATATTTTAAGTAAGTTGATACTTAATACTTTCTTTCTACCTTTATTGGTGAGCCTTAAATATTTTGTGTAGATTTATTTGATATTCATAAATACAAAACCTTGAACTCTCCCTAAGCCTTATGTAAAGTAGGTTGACTTTTGAGTTTGGTTAATAATTGTTCTAGGAGGAGGAAGACGAGAAATTATGCATTTAGTAAATATATATAATTGTTGAGGATGGGGAGAAAATGTGCATTATAATTATTGGGGTGGGGCATGGAGAAAATATGCAATTTTTTTTTAAAAGATGTACATGTTTTCTTATTTTTAAGATTTCCTCTTTTCCCATGTATTTATTTTTAAGATGTACACATTTTCCTCTTTCCCCAATTTTAATGTATAGGGTATTTGAAAAACTGTATACTAATTTTTTAGAATTTGTGGTGTTATCTTATTTTTCCACAAGAAAATTGCACATTATATTAAGATATATAATCAATTTACATCGCCTATAGATCTATTATATAGAAACAAGGTCTAGCCTTAGAAACTTCAACCAAAAAACCTTTACATTGTATCCTTGTACTCAAGAGACATTTGATAACGGAGATTCAAAATATGTCTGTCCAAATAAAGAGCCATAAAGACTTGCTCAAAAGGAGAAAAACTAGTTCCCCACAGCCATGAGGCAGAATCCATATAGCTAAACCAAAAGAGAGATGATGCAAATACCAATCCCCAGAGAAGTATTATGACATCCTAAAGCAAGAAGGCAAGGCTAGTACATCTGAATATAATGTTTTGGTCCATCATGACGTTCCTTCCACTGGAAGAAATCAATTGCTCGAGGACGCTCCACTAATGCCTTTTTGGATAATATATCAGCCTCCTAATTTTCTTCCCTGTAAACATGTGCAAAAGTGATGACTGGAAACTAATTGATGAGTTCCTTAACTCTGTCTTTCCAGCAGTGAATGGAAGTAACCTGCAAAGAGCCACTGTCATTTAGCCAATCAATTATTATTTTGGAATCTCCCATGATGTGGATATCAGAAATAACAAGTCTTTGAGCCAAGCTAAGAATAGCCCAGGAACCCAAGAGCTCAGCTCTTGTGTTTGTGCCCCCACCACAGTTCAGAAGGAACTTATAAACAGTATGATCATTTAGTTTGATAACCCCCCCGACCCCACTTTGTTCTTCGTTTCTCTGCGATGCTCCATCAAACCAACCTAAGATCCTATTAGATGGTAAGCTATGGGCCATGCGTTTATTATAAATCTGACTTTCCTGGGGAGAAAGATGAGTCATAGCAGTCGGTGTTTGATAGCATACTTTTTCCATAGATGGAGCTTTTGATTCAAAGATCGCCAGATTTCTTTCAAGCCAAATGTACCAAGAGATAAATGCAGGTAAAGTAGGATAGTTGGATTGCCTTCTAAACAAATGGTCAAAACATTCTAAGATAAAAGCTCTCGTCCACCCCCCACCCAACTTAAAGAAAATTAGGATTTTATGCTAGGCTGAACAAGTGAAAGGGCATTGAGCAAAAAGATGAAAAATTGTTTCTCCATTACCTCTGCAAAGCTGACAAAGTCCCGGACCTTGCCACCCGCGCTTGTTGGGATTATTCCAGGTGAGAAGCTTGTCTTCAATAAGGAGACAAGAGAAAAGTTTAATCTTCTGTGGACAATCCCATTGCCAAATTTTCCTTCACCAGCCACCAATGTTTTTGTGCCATAATTTTGTTTCCAGGGCATTATAAACATTCTTTGTAGCTAAGATACCTGTACAATCTCCTCCTGTCCACTTTAGTTCATCTTATGCTTCGGTCAGTGCAATGCATGCATCTATCAAACGCTTTCTATAAGTCTCCCATTCATCCGCCATAACCCCCTCCAATCCCAATTCTACACAGGAGAGCCACTTAGTATAACAAGTACCCACAATCGTAGCACTTCTAGCCTGAAATAGATAGTAAACATGGTGGTCATTTAAGTGTTTTATCAGTTCAGCTGACAAAAAGGATCCTCGATCCATACCCAGAATCATGTCCTTGCCAGTAATGATAGAAAATCCCGAACCTGGTTTCCAAGCCAACCAGTGCACCAGAAGAGGTAAAGCATTGATTAGATTCTTCCATGTTTGTGAACCATTGAGAGTCAACGGTTCCGCTGAGCGCAACCACAAACTCACCAAAAGGTGAGGATAGTACTTATCTTTTAATACTCGTTGCCAGATCCCCTGAGACAACAAACCACGCCACGGGGATTTTGCTGCTAAGGCTCTCGAGAAGCAGTAGATATTCCTAATCCCCCAACCACCATACTTTTTTGGCTGAGCAAGAACTTCCCAATTGCATAAGTGAAAGTTGGAGGAATTTTTTGAACCCGACCACAGGTAGGAAAAAGTCATCTTACGAATCCTTTTCAAGACAGTAGCAGGAATATGAGCTAGAGACAACCAATAAACCGGTTGGCTTTCAACTGCAGCTTTTATCAAAACAAATATGCCACCCAGAGATAAGAACTGGTTACACCAGTCGCAAATTATGTGTTCAAATTTCATCAACAACCACTGCCAATCAATTGCCTTATAAACTGTCTAACTTTAAAAAATATCCCAAATATTTAAAACCCTTAGTCAGACAAGTATTGCCAAAATGAAATAAAACGTTCAATTGATCTAGAAAGGCCTGTTGAATAAAAAAATGATGGAAAGTGGATTTTTTTGCGTTGATCTCCAGACCACTGGCACCACAGAAAGCCGATAATAGAGTATGAATCTCCCGCCACTCATTAATATCTGCTTTGGACCTAATAATCACATCATCCACAAATAGGCGATGGATGATTCTGATAAGTCGAGAGACTTTAATTCCGGACAACTTCCCTTCCAAATGGCTCTTTTTTAATGCTAGACTCAACCCTTCCATCACAAGAATAAAAAGAAGTGGAGATAGAGGACACCCCTGGCGAAGTCCTCTCCCACTGATAAAGAACTTGGAGGCTTCTTCATTGATCAGAATAGCAAAATTTGTTGAAGATACACAACCCATGATCTAGTTGAACATTAGATACCCAAAACCACATTGTAATAACAACAATCTCAAATAATCCCAAATCGTGCAGTCGTATGCCTTTTTTAGATCCAGTTTCAATAAGACCGCCTGGAGTTTCTTTGTTTTAATGCTCTGGAGACACTCCTGTGCGGTTCCAATTGCATCCAGAATATGGCGTCCCTTGAGGAATCTCAATTGTTCCTCAGACAGAGCCTTCGAGAGGAAAGGTCTGATACGACGTGCGATGATCTTAGTGACAATATTATAACACAGATTACATAAGGCAATAGGTCGAAAATCAGATAAGGATGAAGGTCGATATGCTTTTGGTATTAAGGCAAGGAAGGTAGAATTGAGCGGCCTAATGACTTTACCACGCACCCTAGTTTCCTCA
The DNA here is from genome assembly GCA_010110895.2 of Picea sitchensis. Taxonomy (NCBI): domain Eukaryota; kingdom Viridiplantae; phylum Streptophyta; class Pinopsida; order Pinales; family Pinaceae; genus Picea; species Picea sitchensis. Next base: position 55,427 of record SNQJ01S0047864.1, on the reverse strand, counting down.
ATGATCGCTAGTAATTCAGGGCTAACCAGATCAAAGAAGAAAAAGAAAAATTCAACTGTCCACCCACCAAGTCCGGGACTCTTGTCTTTTGCAAATCCTTTTAAAACCTCCAAAATCTCCTCCATAGTAACAACCCGCTCTAAAGATGCTACTTCATCCTCTTGTACAATCCTTGGATACAAACTGATAGCCGACAACTAATCCTCTATAACCTTCTTCCCTTGATCTTTAAAAAAAGTATGGAAATAGGAGACAACTTATTTTTTAATGGCTTCATGACCAATGTGAAAATTATCATTCTCATCCTTTATTTCCCACAAAAAATTCTTATTTCTCCTATAACTTGCAAAGTTATGGAAAAACTTTGTGTTTCTGTCACCGCTCTTTATCCAGATTGCCCTACTTTTCTGCCTCCATCTCTCTTCTTCCTCCAATAAAATCTTGTTGCGATCTGCTTCCAGTTGTCTGCCATATTGCTCTAAAACATCATTTGTAATACCATTGTATTTATGTTTGTAAAAAAAATCCAACTCTAATTCCAACTTAGTTAAACTTTCCTATTCCCTTTTTAACTTTTCCTTTGTCCAAGATTTTACCCTGTATTTAAGAAGTGAAAGTTTTTCAACTAATCTTCTTTGAGATCCTACAATTAAATCAAATCTTTGATCCAGCCAGAACTCTCTAGTTAACTCAGCAAAGGTACCATCACTTAACCATACAAGATTGAATTTAAATGGGTGCTTTGTCTTCGGAATACCAATGTCAAGTTGCAGCAAAATAGGAGAATGATCAGATACAAAAGTAGGTTCCACCCAGGATCTATATCGTAGCTTGGGCCCAATCAAATCTTCATTCAGAAAAAAAACTATCGAGCCTTTTAGAGATACTAGATTCCCCCTCCCTTTCGTTGTGCCACATCGGGACCAACTCTATCAGTGCCACATCCACCAGCGGTGTATAATCAAAAAGGTGTTTAAAAAAAGGATCTAAAGGATCCAAAGTAGCCGCAGAACCCCAAATTTCATCAATATTTAGGGTAAAGTTTAAATCTCTCGCCAATATTAAGTCTTTTGTAGCTAAAAGCCATCTGTCAGCAAGTTTTCTCCATAAGGATTTGTGATCCTTGCAAGGACCATACACATTAAGAAGAGACAAGCTCCTCTTATCAGCAACACTGGAACCTGTCAAGAGAATGCCAATGCAGGTGAGAACCAGAGAGAAAACAAAACAGTGAGGGTCCCAAGCTGCCAACAAGCCCCCATAAGTTCCAACTGAGCTAATGACACACAACATCTAGTCTGGTTTTAGAGCAAACATAAAGTCCCAAGACCTCACGTCAAAAGAAAGAGTCTCTTGTAAAAATACAATATCGGGCGTAGTCTTTTTAAGTAGTCTCTACATAGAGGCCATTTTAAGGGGCCCTCCTACCCCTCTTATGTTCAAGGATAGAATGATCATGACTTGGCCCTTGCGAGGGCTTTGATGCCTCTAAGAACCCCATGGTCGATAGTAGAGAGAGATGAAGAAGAAGATGGTGTTGAATCTGTCCCTGCTCGTTTACGAGCACTCCTGGTCTTGACAGGGGATAGTTCGAGCCCCAAACCCCTAGACCATGCTAGATTTTTGTCGATCATTGCCCCCGCAGCGTCAAGGTCAGGTACCAAAGAGGCAGGTTCCCTAGAAACCAATTTTTTCTTCCTTAAAAAAGTCGGGATGGGAACAGGGCTAGTAACCTCCCTAAAGTTCGGAACTAATTCAGATAGCATTATGTCCAGGGAGTGGGTACTAACTTCAGATTCTCCATAACTCGGGATAAGGGGTGTGTATTCTGATTGTCTGGACTTGACTTGAACAATAGTAGGAAGATATGGAGAAATAGTAGGGGCAGGTTGCGTCCGACCCTCTTCAATAAGAGTCGGTGAGTCTTTCGACTGTTTGGAGTCAACCTGAACAATATTGGGAAGAGATGGAGAGGTAGTAGGGGCAGGTTGATTTCGTCCCTCCTCATAAAGAGCTAAGGGTGACAAGGTCGAATATGAGGGGTTAATGTGACCCTCCATCTCAGAAACCTGAGCCTCAGGACTGTGTAAAACTTCATTTACAGTAGAAACCTCAGAAAAAATAGAATCTAGAAGGTTCCTTTCCCATGCAGACAGAGAACAATACAAGGAAGGGACATAGTGTCATAACTTACCCACAAAGGTTGAATCCATGGTTGTAGGTTCGTCCAGCTCCCTCGAACCTTGAAAGAAGCTCTGTTCCAGAGTATCTATCTTCATTGGGTAACCATTAGTGACACTATCCTTCGAGGATGACTCAACAATGTGTACACCAAATGGAATTCGACGTTCTTCTTTAAGGTGGCACGTTTTTATGCACCGAGTGCAATGGAAGGGTACCCCAAGATAATCAAGCCTGTGTGATATAATCATTATGTGCCACTCTATAATCGAGATTATCCAACAGACCCCCGTGTACATCAAATTCTACAAGAATCTTGGTCATGCGACAATCATTTGAGAGAAGTGCCTCCTCATCCAGCTTAATGAAGTGCCCCAATGAATTTCCAATAGCCTCCAGGGCCTTGTTGTTCCATAGTTGTAATGGCAGCCCCGACAATAAAACCCAAAGATGCTTAAAACTGAAGTATTCATGTTTTAGGTCAAAAATTAACCTCCAATGCTTTAACATCAGGCTCCCGCCTTCGAACACCCAAAAATTCTCAAGAATCCTTGATGAGTCTTCTGGAGAAGTAAAAAAAAAAACAAACCATCCCCTCGGTAAATGAAGGAGCACCAGTGAGTAACCCAGAATGGGTTCCCAGGTGTCTTTCATCCACTCCATAACAGATTTTTTACAGGATATACGGTAAGAAAGTCTACCTACCAAGGCGCATAAGGCTAGAGAGCAAGACTCTGCAAGCCTGATATCCATCCCCAAGACCATCGTACACTTTGATTTTTTTGGCTTCCATGCCCTAGAAGGTTTCTTTGTAGCGTGTTCCTTTCCCACAACGCCACTACTAGGAACTTCCGAACCAAAGTTATACTGAAACCTATTCTTTTCCACAGACCCCAGGGATAAGTTTGTTAAAGTATCAACCGTGTTAAGCTTGTTAACTAAGCCATATCCATTCTCAACCCTCGAAAAGAAAACAAAAATCCGTTGCGATTCCTTGTGAGCCCGAGCGCAGGATGAACCAAGAAGTGTAGGAAACTTAGGAAGAGTGAAGGTAGGAGGATTAGACGTCCATTGAAAGGTTGATGGAGGATTTGGTAGAGAATTAAACAAGGAGTTATTGACATGTTTATCGCATAAGGCGTCAACCGTAGATAAGAAGCTCAGATGATCCCAAGGATCTCCTACTTCATCTCCCAAGGGATGGCTGACCTCAACCTCCATAACTAACTATACTATCAACAATAAAGGCCCCACAAAGAATCAATAGTAACCATCGATCAATATTGATGTGGCACTCCGAGAAGGCGAAAATCAGAGAAAGACAGAGGAGAAGCTTCGACAAGACATCTCCTAACAGGTGCCATAAAAATTCACTCTAAGCCTGTCAGTGCAGAAAGCACTAGGAAACATCGGACATCTAAGGAAGAAAAGATTTAGTAGAAAAAAAAACCTCTAAAATAACAAAAACGGATGCAGAAGACCCGCCACCAATCCAGTGACCAAGCCCTTCTAAGCCAAACCCGTGCCATAACCATGGATGTTTCTCCTCCTGAGTTTCCCGCCTACCGAGAATTTGAAAAATAGTTCCGCAATTGTGACATTAGTGTTTATCTTTTATTATATTTGACCCTACTCATATAGCCACTATTTTGACATTTAGCATGCCATTGATCCAACACTAACATCCAATCTAGATGGCATCCTTTTAATAGATAAATCATCACAATAATCAACATGCCATCTCACTTGAATAACAACTCAATGTTCGAGGTCATTATCATGTTATAATGTAAAGTGTTGATATGCTCAACCATAAGGGTGATCAAGCTTGACTAGGTTCATTTACAACTTGACCAACCCAATTCCAGGACAAGACGATGATGATCTTTGATCAATGTACATGAGGTTGGTTGTTAGGAATTTCCATTGTTGATCATTTGATCCATCACTTTTTGTATAAATGTGTAACAACAACGTTTGTAAATAATTACGCAACCACATCAAAACACAATCAAGTAAACCTCAAGTTATGGAGTGGCATAACATTTAATGAGTCCTAGTCGCACAAATTTGTGTATCTGTTAAGCTCTCATTTTCTCTCAAATATTAGATTTTAATATTGCAAGGCCAAACTTCCATAATCGTTCTTTCACAAGAATAGAGCACAACCTTCTCACAACACTTCGATTATTTCCAATTTTGTAGCTCATTTCCATGTTAACAATGATATCTACATTTGAACAATCGAGGTGTTTTGGTTCACATTCTTTGGTTTGATCATCTCTCTAATTACTTGTTCAATTTATATACACACAAATCAATTACACATATGTCTTGAGTGTATTAACATTTACACTTAAATCTTAAATTGCTATTATACATTATTTTAATGTTCTTATTAGTATTTACTGGATTTTGTACACATTTATTCTTTACATTCCGTGCATGCATTTTCAAAGTTCTCGTCACACTTCTTTACTCATTTTCCACATAAAATTTTGGGGGACTACTTTAGGTAATACAGTTTAGTAAATCCAACTACAATGGGCATCATCCTTAGTCGAGGTATGCATCTACATAGATCCTTGGATAAGATTGGAACCATGAACAAGAGGACCAAAGTTCCCCCAAAACATTTGTAAACCAAAGCACAAGATCTACTTTTTTACTCCTCACTTAGACACTCATTCTTAACTAGTTTATGCACTTCTTAAATAGTTTTCCAATCATATTCTCCCATCTTKCCCTACCTAGTTCATTGGTTTAACACAAACCAAGCTATGTAATTAAGACAATCTCGCTATGGGTTAAAGAATAACATACATGCATGCAAGTGTCTAAGTCCATCATATTCTCCCATCTTGTCCTACCTAGTTCATTGGTTTAACACAAACCAAGCTATGTAATTCAACCAATCTCCTTATGAATTAAATAATAACATGCATGCAAGTGTCTAAGCCCATCCCAATCCAATGAAAGGACTACAACAACTTTCAAAAATTGGTGTATGAGACGCCCTTTTTTGTGGGACAAGGGACCCCTTGTGTGCAATGATTTGACTGTTAAAGTATACAGAGGTATACATACCCTACCCCCCTGTAACACCCATGTTTCCCCCAACTTGTAATTAATCATTAATTGTGATTACCATGCTATGGCATGTGAACAATGTAAATGTATTATTGTTTGAATTGCCAATAACGCATTGTGGGGGTGAAGCCTTGAAGTACTGGCCAAGATATCACCAGAGGAAATAATGGGAAAACTATAAGAGAGGGTTTCATATGTCAAATGACCCCAAATTTCCCCTTATTGGGAATAATGAACCCCCTCTGGATCCCAAGGAGAGGAATCAATTAATGAAGGAAGGACTGGTGGTTAAATAGTCAACCACCCCCATGATTGGAAGTATGGTCTAGCTGAGGAGACAGGAGGCATGTCAGCCTGAAGTACCACAGAATCCTCCAGACCCAGGCTGACCTGAGTTTCCTTCTGACAGAAGGAACAAGATAGGTGGAGAACCATCATGGGAAAGGAAAGCAGAAAAAGAATACAGGCGCAGACAGTTCAGGGGAGAGAGTGTGCATGAGGCTTTGCAGAGAGTGGGAGAGACACCAAACAAGAGCGCATGCGTAGAGGGGAACATGCGACCCAGATATGCAGAATAAAAGAGGAGGATCGCGAGATTAATGTCGATGAAGCATCTGATAAACCTCACAGGGTTGTTTTGATAGAAGAGAGTATGTGAGAAATGGAATAGATTCCCTAGTGATATCATGTCTTGGCATGGGGGTGGCCAGAGTGCTAAGAGTGAATGCCTATGAGCCTATGGTTGGGTGGAAAGGCACACACCCATAGTCAGTTAGTTGGTTGTAACATGTAATAGNTGTGAGAAATGGAATAGATTCCCTAGTGATATCATGTCTTGGCATGGGGGTGGCCAGAGTGCTAAGAGTGAATGCCTATGAGCCTATGGTTGGGTGGAAAGGCACACACCCATAGTCAGTTAGTTGGTTGTAACATGTAATAGATAAGTATTCTCATACCCTGTATAATTCAGCTGTAACTGTAAAACAAAGTTGGATATCGTGTGAATGTTTCAGGAATGTGCAAGTTTGCTTGATGGTTAGACTGTGTTCCTTTATCTTTTGCTTGATTGTGTATTTAATCAATTAAGGAATTATATGGTTTTTACACGTAAAGGCTCAAGCCCTGTAGTGGCTCAAGTTAGACCAAATGAACTGTGAGTCTGTCGACCTTGGGCACAATTTCATGTATGCATATTGACACTTCCAATTGTTTTGAATCTCCTGGAAAAATTAGCCTGTTAAGCTCAGGAGAGGTAGTGCATGTATGCATAAAGTCTTTGCAAGGCAGGCATAGACCGAGAACCTCTTAAGTTCCAGATTTTGGTGAACGAGTGCAAGGGGTGCACGGGAGGTTCTTCTAAGTCTCAAGCTCATGAGAAAGAGCACAAAGAGCGTGCCCG
>SNQJ01S0047864.1:28485-39333 GCA_010110895.2 Picea sitchensis | reverse complement strand
ATAAGAATCCTGGATTACATTTTGAAAACATCATGTATGGATAGAAGACTAATAAAGGAATGTTGACCATTCTGACTAACTGAAAATATAATGTGCAGGATGCATAGGTTCATGATCCATTATTAAATTTTTTTTTGCTATTAAAGCATGTTGAAGGTTAGGGTGAGGCCTAACCAAGGCTGCCCAAGGAAAAGAGCAGGAAGATCCCAACAGGGAGTAAATTGCAAAAGCAAGGAAAGGGAAAAAGGAGGAACACTTTTCCCACCCTAAGAACTATGAATTGCTTACAGAGTTGTAGGTCTTAGATGAGCAGTTGTGAGAACAAGTACAACTGGAAAAAGGGAGAATGAATAAATGAGTATGTTTGATTGAGTTGGCTTGGTTGAAACCATGTAAGAAAAGGCAGTGAGGCCTTAGAAATAACTCAACCGGGTTGAAAGTCCCAGGCTGTGTAGAAGGAGTTGGAAAAAGGGAAGAACCCTTAACTCATTTCTTGCTATGTATTATGTTTTTCTCTGGGATGGGAAATATGGTACACTGATGAAAGTAAATGTTTTGACACCATAGTGAGGCCCATATATTACTGCAGAAATAGTTGAGAACTGTCTGTATTGCATTCATGAAAACATTAAGAATAATGTGATGAAGTGCATAGAGATATGCTAGGACATATCTGGAAATCGTTTTATTGGTTTTAAAGCTATGATACTTGCACTTTTATTTTTACATGACGAATAACACAATTATGATGTATGTCATGTGTAGAGAGAAATTGGAACTGTTGAGAGAGACAATTGCCAATGATGGACAACCTCAAGCAGAGGATGAATATGAGCAGGTTGTTGTGGAAATATTGTTGAAGGGAATTTAGAAGTCCCCAGGAAGCACCATTGATAAGGTAATATCAGAGAGGGTGTCGGCAGCCAAAACATGTATAAAAATTGTTCGTGCCTATGTGGCACAAGGTATGAAGGGATTGGGTAAGAATCCCTTCTGAAATGTTTTATTGTCTTAATGTTATGCACAAAATTTTGAAAGGTAGTTGTATGCCATGGATACCCAAGTAGGGTATGATTCAGGAAGGAGAACCCGAATGATGGAGGTTTGAACCTCTGGTAGTAAAGACTGATTTTATGATGTAGGAGCATCTGAACCAAATGATCTCTTTTGACTCAAAAGGTTAAAAACCTTTACTAAGGGAGTTGGTTCCCAAATTGTTCATTTTGTTATGTAATAAATCTCTCGAATACCTCCATAAGGCATCGAGAAGCTTAGTGGTTAGGAATTTTGGTTTGTTTTTCAATTATAGACGATGAAAGAAATTGTAGAAATCCCTTCGATCAACGATAGATCGAGATCGTGAACATCGCGAAAGAAAACCCTAATCGAATCAGGATAATCAAGAACCTGACAGAGGAGATGAATGCGAGTCATTCGTCGGAGGGAAAATTGATCTCAGTCGTTAGATCGACTTAAAGATCCACTGGAATTAATAGATAAAACACCAACAGTTTGATTAGATCGACGGTCGGGAATCATTGCGGAGCACGAAGGCAAAATTAACGGATGTGCTAGATCACGGTCCGCAATCAACAAACACCATTGATATCGTCAGGGGGATGATCAACGACCACGATTAAAATAGTTGGGAGAGCAATTTTCAGATTGTGGAGATTTAACTCTTCGATAAAGAGTGACCACATTGGGGTTCCGCAATCACTATGAATCATCGATCTGTGAACGATCGGTGGGTGAACTGCAAGGAACCCACACGTTAATACTGCGTAAAATCATACTGTGATCGGGTTTTGTGGGTGATTTGAGAATCTGGTTTTGAATTCTGTCAGCATTTAAGAAGGATCCGACAGGGTCTAACTTCAACCTTGCATCATTGTAACCCTTGAAAGAATTCATGAACTGATATGTCTGCATTGACCAATCAAGCAATGATTGGAAACAAAAGTGCTCATAGACAACACATTGATTTAATGCATTGAGAAGATGCATGTGGTAAAAGAATGGGGCATATATAGGGCTTCCCATTGTGGAAGAAGTATCTTCCAGTACTCTACAAAGTGTATGATTGGTAAAGAGAGAAATTAGGTGACCCTAAATGTTGGTACCTTGATTATTGGTAAGGAAAGAAATGCTTAAAGGCATTCATGTGAAACTTTGAGTTTCATGAGTGATGATTTGAGGCTATGCTCAATTCAAAGAAAAAAATATGGTTCTGCTATAATAATAAATATGGACAGAGAATCCATATGGTAATAAGTGGGCTGAGTCCCAACACCCCTTGGCAAAAGTGCCTGACATGAAATATAATAATTTAAAACCAATGTAAGGGTACATTGGGTATGGATGTGGCCATGGAGATTGGCACACTGCTTAAATTTATTTGATATCTGAATTGCATTTGGAAAAAAAAAATTAGTATGTTGAAAGGATGCATACGTAAACAATGGCATATTTCCTTTTCCTTTGTTCCCTTGCTTAGATGAAAATGACTTGAACTGTTAGTATGCATGATTTTGAAAATATAATGTGCATGAAAACTAATAATTTGTTTGGCTAAGAAATGTTGAAATTGCAGGATGAAAAGGGTCTTGGATATAGCAGTATCATAAGCCCATAAGGAAGACCAATTGCATGCTAAGCCAAACTGCTATGGGAAGGAAAGTCTCATGTTTGTGGATCTAGTCCATGTATGGAACAAATATGAAAATAAATATGGAATTGAAAAATCTGTGGGTGACAGATTTGCAATAAAATGTTGAAATTAAAATTTATGATGATATCTCATAAATTTATGTATACCTAAGATATAGGTGAGAAGAAAAGATCCATCTAGAAAGGACAGATGAAGGTTGTCAAGCTGGAAAGCATGAAATACAACTACTGCTGGGACATGGAAACATTTGGTAAGCCATGATCACCCGAGAACATATTGTGTTATGGCAACACAATCCGGAGGGATGCCTCAACATAGCAAGTCTAAGGGATGCCTCGACTGTAAGGCTCAACGAAGTCTTTAGAGCTCTTCCTGTGTGAGAAAACCTTGGCAAGGAAAGACAAATCACCCAAGGGACTGTATAGTAGACAAGGGGATGCCTAAGCCTAGGCCTGGAGGGTGAGTGACCGCAAGGAAGAGGAGACTTTGATCATCCTTATAAATTATTGATTGGGATCATGCACACAATGGGTATGTCCAGGAAAACAGTGAGTCGAAATAACAAGACAACCATGTGGATGCAAATCCACTAACTACACAGATAAGTAGTGTGCTACATTATGAAATTTTCCTCTTGAATTTTGAACAACAGTAAAATGTTTTCGTATGAAATTGTTATTAATATGCTTGTTTTCCAAGATTATTGAAGGGAGGTGATGAAGGCCAAGAGTCTGGAAGGAATTGACCCAGAAAGAAGATCAAGATTTCAGAAGCAGCTGAATGACAGAGGCATGACAGGTGTTATTGAGAAAGAACACCAATGTAACACACCCAACCCCTTAGTTGGTAATTTAAGGAATGGGGCATCAAAATTTCGGTCTCCTCAAGTAATCAAATCCTCCATATAGGGTCTCTATCATGTTCTTCGCGTACAAAGCTTTGCAACCATGGTCTCCATGCTCAAAATCCAGCTCAGAACCGAAAGATATACCCTTCCCAAGTTCCTCGGGTGTTCATTGGTCGGGGACACGTGGCTTCCACGTAGATCCAACTCAAAATACTTCATCTCGAGTTCTTCGATATACTAGAGCTTCTAATGCTCCTAAACCTATGGTGAATATCCATTTTCCAACCAATCCATCGACCGAGCTTGACCCTTGACTAACACACCGACTAGCGGGGAAATTCGACGCTCGAGACCTAGGCCTCCAAATTTGAAATCAAGGATTAGCCCCTTTTTCTTTGGAGACCATCGCATACGACCATGGGCTATGACCATACGCCAGGACCACAGGAAGCTATTTCGGTGCTCCGCAACTTTGGGCTCTAGGCGTTTTCAATCCACCACGCAACAATTCCTCCAAACTCCGAAGTGGCGAAGTTCCGAACTGACACGAAGGGATCAACGGTCCCTACTCTCTTTTGATATCAATGGCCCATGATGACTTCGGGCCCCTGACCTTCAGTGAAATCTGAACACCTCTTCACAAAACCTTCGAAGTGCTAAACCTTTGAACTACACGATCTTACGCTAGGCGTCCACAAAACATCAACGGTTCTGATTTACTTCGGGACTTCATGCTTCGGGAGTTCCAAAGTACTCACCAATGCAAACCTCCAAAGTGCAATCCTTCCAGAGTGTCAGATCTCTAGACACACATCCCCCACTATCAACGGTCATGATGAACTCCGACACTTCGGCCTTCGGGAGTTCTCGCCTCTTGCCACAAGCTTTCCTACGGAGTGACTTTTCTCCGAAGTGGCAGATATTCTAACACCTGTCCTATGAGATTGACCGCTTAGGTGAACTCTGGCCTCTTGGCCTTTTGGAATTCTTGCTTCACACAATCCATTTTCCTCCGGAGCACTAAACTTTCGAAGTAAAGGATCTCTAGCCATGTGTCCTTTTCCAAGGGACAACTGTGATGGCTTCGGGACTCCGGTCTTTGGGGGTTTTTGAAGCACCAAGCTTCAAATCCTCTGGAGTGGCTCTCCTCCGAAGTTAATGATCCGATGACACGCATCCCCAAATGATGAATGATTGAGATTCTCTCCGTTACTCCGGGATTTGGGGGTTTTTGAAGCACCAAGTTTCAAATCCTTCGGAGTGGCTCTCCTTCAGAGTTAACAATCTATTGACACATGTACCGGTTGATGGACAATTTAGATCTCCTCCGACTCCCTGCGACTTCGGGAGTCTTCGACCTTCTACACCTGATTCCTTCTAGGGTGTTAAACCTCCATAGCATAGGATCTGGTGCCATGTGTCCCTTGGTGCCAACGATTAGGATGGACTTCAGCACTTCGAGACTTCGACGATTTCACCTGCTTCCTGCCTATAAACTCCCAGAGTGTCCAGTATCCAGACTAAAGGATCTGTCACCATGCATCCTTTATAATGGACGGTCAAGATCTGCTCCAGGCTTTGGGAGTTTAGCTCACTCCTCGAATGAAATCTCCCGGATTTGGTCAACGTTGGGATGACCACAACCTAGATCTGGCGGTCCTGATCTATCCGTGTAGACCCCAGATTGACAATTTGTAACCTCCTTTCAGGGTTCCACTGTTGCGCCAGGCTTGGAAACACCGTCACTCGACACGTGCATCCTCACATGCTCTTGACGTGATGCACACTTTCCCTCGATTGAATGGCCGAGAGGGATCCCGAAGGATCCATAGATCCACGGTCCACATTACTTCGCGACTTTATCCTTCAGGGGTTTTGTTGCTACTAAACCTCTATTCTCCCGAAGAGATCAACGTCATGATGACTACCTTATAGATCTGACGGTCAAGATAGCTCTCTGGAATCCTCAGATCTATGACCCAGATTAACATTGAGACTTCGGAGGATTCACCTCTTTAATGATGAACATGCCTCATTTGACGAACCCACGAAGTCTGAAGGATTCTGGGAATTAACATCTACGTTCCTTCTCGCGATCCAATGATCGTGAAGGACTTCGGCTCCTCCCGAACGGATCTCGTTCGCTCGTCTTCCAAACGAAGGGATCTCCTTTTTCGAGACTCAAATCTCGCTATCTTTCCTAAGCTTCGTCAACTTTGAAATGCTTAGGCGCTTTGCGCTATTTCGCTTGAACTTAACACTTAGAAGGATCTTTCGTGCACCCCTTGCGCTCATTTATCAAATCTAGAACTTAAGAGGTTCTCAGCCTCTACCTGCCTTGCAGAGACTCTGTGCATACCTTCACTACCTCTCCTGAGCTTAACAGACTCCTTCCTTGCTTAAATTCACAATCAAATGGAAATAAAGGGACACAATATAACCATTAAGAAAACATGCACATCCTTGAAAAAATTCACAGGATATCCAACTTTATTACACAATTACAACTCGATTACACAAGGTATGAGAATACTTATCTGTTACAGGTTGCAGCCAACTAACCGACTGTGGGTGTGTGCCTTTCCACCCAACCATAGGCTCAGAGGCATTCATTCTTAATACTCTGGCCATCCCTGTGCCAAGCCATGATATCACTAGGGAATTTACGCCATCTCTTAGAGAAACTCTCTCTGTCACAACAAGCCTGGGAGGTTTATCAGATGCTTCCTCAGCATCAAGCTCCTGCTCTGGTTCTTCAGGCCGTGTTCTCTGCAATTTCTCTTCCTCTGTATTGTCTTTGGTTTGTGCATCTCCTTCCGTGGTTGCGATATCGTCTAGTGTCTCCTCCTCTTCTTGCTCTCTTCCTACTGTCTATGTGTGTCTATTCTTTCCTTCCTTCCTTTCTCATGGAGGTTCCCGACCTATCTTGTTCCTTCTGTCAGAAGGAAGCTCGGGTCAGCCTGGATTTGTAGGTCTTTGTGGTACTTCGGGCTGACATCCTACTGTCTCCTCAGCTAGAACATGCTTCCATTCATGGGGGTGGTTGATTATTCAATCACCAGTCCTTCCTTCATTAACTGATTCTTTCCTCTATAGATATCATGGCTCATACTTCAAGGCTTCACCCCCCAACAGTCAGTTATTGGCAATTTAACAATAACAGATTTACAATGATCCCATGTCATAGCATGGTGATCACAATTTATGATTAATTACAAGCTGGGGGAAACAAGGGTGTTACAACTAAGGACAATGTTCATTTTTAAAGGGGAGGGTATTGTAACACCCATGTTTCCCCCAGCTTGTAATTAATCATTAATTATGATTACCATGCTATGGCATGTGAACAATGTAAATGTATTATTGTTTGAATTGCTAATAACTGACTGTGGGGGTGAAGCCTTGAAGTAATGGCCATGATATCACTATAGGAAAGAATGGGAAAACTATAAGAGAGGGTTCATTATGTCAAATGACCCCAAATTTCCCCTTGTTGGGAATAATGAACCCCCTCTGGATTTGAAGGAAAGGAATCAATTAATGAAGGAAGGATTGGTGGCTGAATACTCAACAACCCCCATGAATGGAAGCATGGTCTAGCTGAGGAGACATGAGGTTGTCAGCCCGAAGTACCACAGAGTCCTGCAGACCCAGGCTGACCCGAGTTTCCTTATGACAGAAGGAACATGATAGGTGGAGAACCATCCTAAGAAAGGCAGGTAGAAAAATAATACAAGCGTAGATAGTTTAGGGGAGAGAGTGTGCATGAGGCTCTGTAGAGAGAGGGAGAGACACCAAACAAGAGTGCATGCAAAAAGGGGAAACCAGATATGCAGAATAAAAGAGGAGGACCGCGAGCTTGATGATGAGGAAGCATCTAATAAACCTCACATGGTTGTTGTGACAGAGAGCGAGTCTCTGAGAAATGGAATAGATTCCCTAGTGATATCATGGCTTGGCACGAGGGTGGCCAGAGTGCTAAGAGTGAATGCCTCTGAGCTTATGGTTGGGTGGAAAGGTGCACACCCACAGTCAGTTAGCTAGATGCAACATGTAATAGATAAGTATTCTCATACCCTGTATAATTAAGCTGTAACTATAAAACAAAGTTGGATATCCCGTGAATGTTTCAGGAATGTTTAATGTTTGTTTGATGGTTAGACTCTGTTCCTTTATCTTTTGCTTGATTGTGTATAAGCAATTAAGGAACTATATGGTTTGTACACATAAAGGCTCAAGCCATGTAGTGGCTCAAGTTAGAGCAAATGAACTGTGAGTCCATCGACCTTGGGCACAGTTTCACATATGCATATCGACACTTCCAGTTGTTTTGAATCTCTTGGAAAAAGGAGTCTGTTAATCTCAGGAGAGGTAGTGCATGTATGCATAGAGTCTCTGCAAGGCGGGCAGAGATTGAGAACCTCTTAAGTTCCATAGTTTTGTGAAGGAGCGCAAGGGGTGCGCAGGAGGTTCTTCTAAGTATCAAGCACATGAGAAAGAGCGCAAAGCGCGTGCCCACGCCTAAGTCCTTAAGAGAATATGAAGCTCAAGAAGGATAACAAGATTTAAGTCTTGAAAGCAAGGATCCCTTCATTTGGAAGATGAGCAGATGTGATCCATTCGGGAGGAGCCAAGGTCCACCCGATGTCGACCAACTCTGAGAGTGACGAGGAGTTTGCACCGCAAAACTCCCGAAGGCCGAAGTCCCAAAGTAATGGGAGTCATGGATCTATGGATCTACGTGGCCATATGTCAACCGTGAGATCTAAGGGATGTTAGAAGGATGACAGTCTGATGTGATGTGGAAATCTGATGTCACCAGGGTGACATGGAACCATGATCGATGAGCCACGTGTCACCTCGATTTGTGCTTTTTGTAGACCCTATATGCCTATTGGAACGTGACACATGTCACCCTCTGACGAGGCCACGTGTCACTCTTGGACCTCACCGCGTGTCATCCCCTGGTACATGACCGCCTGACCATGTGAATGGTGAAGTCTGGGACTTCGGGACTCTAGAAGAGTTGGGGGTGTAGCATCGTGGAAAGGCCCTAAGGCTGAAGCCACATGGCAGGATCACGAGAGTTTGAGAGATAGGAGATCTGGAAGAGCTGGGGTGTAGTGTCATAGAAAAGGCCCAAAGGTCAAAGCCACGTGGCAGGATCATGGGAGTTCGAGAGATAGGAACTCTGGGAGACTGGGGTCATTAGACCATATACTCCCAAAAACGTCGAACTTATCCCATAAGCATATGCGTTAACATGGAGGGAGATCCGTCGTCGGATTATTGGTGGATGGATTTTTGCCATAGATTTAGGAGTGATGGAAGCTCCGGGATCTCAGAGAACTCGAGATGATATGTATGAGTCAGATCCACATAGATGCCACGTGGCCCTTGACCAATAAGTACCTGAATGATTGTGGAAGGGAATTTCTTCTAATGCTGAGCTCAGTTTTGAGTGTGAAGGTAGTGGTTGGAAAGTTCTGAACGAGCAGAACGTGATGGAGATCCCAGAATTAGGATTTGAGATAGTTAAGGAAAACGAAATTATGATGCCCCATCCCTTAAAAGAGTATTTAGGGGTCGGGTGTGTTACACCCCCTCTGGATTTGAACCTGTGACCTCCAATGAGGAAACACATGTTATTAACCATTAGGCCCACTTAGGTTATATAAATCCAAATTGTATAATAATCACACTATTCTTATCTTAATAACATGTGCAATAAGCTCTTCCCCGGATGGGGTGTCTTCGGAACTGATGAGTGGGCAGACAGCTGGGCGGACACATGGCCATAACTCACGCCACAAAACACCAACACAACCCGCACTCACCTCATTCTTTACTTCATGCATTTAAAATCTCATTCGACGCACCCCCACATTCATTTGCACTTAGTTTAGTTTAATTCCATGGCACTCCATTTCACAGGGATGGTAAATGCGATGGGCTGGATGCATGCCCAGTCCCATCATCTCGCCCAGATCAGTGGTTTTTGGCCCAATCCAAGGAAATCAATGGCTCATTTGAGTTCTGTGCCTCTCGCTTTTCACTCTCATCCACCAGTCTGCATTTTTCTTTGGCTTTGTTTCAAGCTTTCTCCTATGCTCCACTATATTTTGCGCTCTCGACCTCTTGCACCTTGTACTCATCCTTCAATTTGCATTTGTCTTTGGTTTTGGCTCGAGCTCTCTCCTTATCTCAATCATTGCCTCGAGCTCCATCTATGGTTCTCTGATTATCTCTCGATGCCTTGCCTTCGGGGTAAGTCTAAGCGGGGGGCGACCTGGTATGTTGCGAGAAGCAGAGACTCGAGGGGCCGTGGCAAGCAAGCTCCTCAAAGCTTGCCTCAGGACCCTACTCGTGCTTCCACTCCAGAGCTCGCCCACAACCCTACTCAAGACACCTCTCTGGAACACCCTCCTGAATGTGCCACTACACCAGATTTACCTCCATTGTCCCCTCCGTATGCTTGCAGAGTCGAGTGGTTCGATAACTTTAGCAATTCCTTTGGTTTCGCCCTAAAGCTCAGCCTAGAGCCGCCACCCCCCCACCAACCTCCACCTCGCCCACCTCCACCCACCACTCCTCCCAGACAGACCACCCCTCTCTCCTCTTCGTCCTCCCCCCTCCCCTTTCCTGCCTTCCCCTCTTCGTCCTTTGATTTTCCACCACCCCGTCCACCCCTAATTGCTTGTTCCGGGTGCGCTGGGATGGAGTCTTTGAAGGACTTTCTGGATTTCATCAAGCCCTCAATTATGAACATCAAGTGTGCCATACTCTTTGATGGCACACTGTTAAATCAATAACATTGTTATATTAAAATTTAAAGTTAAAATTATCTAATACAATAGTCATGTGCCTTGCCTATGTGATGCACATACTAATATCAAAAAAGTCTATTTTCAAGGTTTAAACAACTCCCAAATTCATTAAATCAAATTGAAGCTCCTTGTAGTTCAAGGCAGAAAAATATTTCCCTTATCTTGACTATTTTATTTATTTATTTTTATCTTGCTCCACAACACTCATGAATTGTAGGAAACCACAATAGCCATCTTTGCATAATTTTTTCTTAGTTCATCCTAAAAAATCTTTAAATGAAAAATAGAAAAATAAACAAAGAATAAAATAAAATAGTTTAAAAGAATGAATAATCTTTTCACAATCATAAAAAATGTTTTCATAATGATTTCTTGAAGAATGTTTCCTTTGTGAGTTATATATCCAATCTCAAGCTATTGTATACATTATCAATGCCAACTATAGCTATTGTTTTTTATGAGAATTAATCTTATAATCCGCTAGCTCCATATATATATATATA
>SNQJ01S0047863.1:94784-106392 GCA_010110895.2 Picea sitchensis | reverse complement strand
TTCGGCCATCAGATGCTCTTCTGACCTCACACATTAGGGGGCATCTGTTATAACCCTAAATTGCATCACACATGCTTACCTGGCATCAGGCCAACTCATATCCCTTCATTGCCAAAGCATCTGTTGAACAACCTCTGTGAAAATCCTCTTGGGTAAAGGCACACGCGCCCTAACCCACTACTGCACGCGTGTGAATGCTGGCAGGCCTACTACAGCCCGCGTTTACCTAACAAAACACAAAAATAGGAAAGTTGTCGACGGGACAAAAGCTATGGGTCAGTTAACTGAAACTCCCGACCATGCATGGCCGAGAGTTCGTCCAAAACCCTAGTCCTTCTAGCCTATAAAAAAAGGGGTAGGGGTACTATTTGGAGGAGGAAAATAATAAGTGAAGAAACTCTGCCCATTTGCCGAATCCATTGTCCCAACCCTTTAGCCTTTCCTCAAGCCTAAGGAGAATTAACACAAAGCAGTTGGAGGACAAAAGAAGAGGAGGAACCCAGGATCAGGATCAAGGAGCGGTGGCTGGTCTCGACTTTGATTGTAAGTTGATTCATTTTGAAAATAATAAAAGAATACTTTTCCCATCCCAAATGCATGAGTTATCTATGATTTGTTTGATTTATGCTTAATTTCTAACCCTCAAGTAGAAAAGTAGCATGCATGCGTAGTGGTTTGTCTTAATTGCAGGGTTGTCTTTGGAAGGAGCAGCGCAAGCAAGCAGGCAAAGCGCAACGGAGGATCTACACCAAACATCAGTAAAAAGGTTAGTAGTCATTCTCCATGCATGTATTGTGAAAGATAGGTTTAAGTTATGGGTGGTAGGTTAAAGAGTAATTTCTTTACGGTCAAAATCTGCATGCAAGTCTGACCCTAGTTTGCTAGTCTGTAGGGTATTTTTCCCAACAACACATTTCTAAATGTATAAATGGATTCAATGTGATAAAAACCCCTTGGGGCACTTGGATTATATAGACTTAACAATTCATATCTGCAGATCCAACAATTCCTTGCTGGATTTCAGATAAAATTAAACAAAGAATATCTCTGGAAAAGAGCCAAAACATAGAGTGTTTAGACTATGACATTAAGGGCGCCCTTGAGGATGGTTTTGTTGAGGGGGTTGGGGGGTGGATTGTACGTGGATGAAGGTAAAATTTTGTTGTTTACAAGGAGGTGGTGAGAATATTTCAACTAGTTGTTAAGTAGTTTTTGACTTGGTTATGGGGAGATTGAGAGGGAGGTAGAGAAAATGGTATAGATTTATTGATTGAGGGTTTAGGGACTCTTAGTTTCAGACTAAGGGGTGGGTTGGGAGGAGAGTTTTCCCCCAAATCTTAGTTTCCATTTCTATTGGAGTCTGTTGATATTGTTAACTACTGTTGGTGGATGTTTGTTTGTGGTTGTCCTCTTCTCATGCCTTTTGTAAGTCCAATTTTCGTTTTCTTTATTATAAGTAATTCTTTCATTTCTCTTTAATTTCTTGAACATACAATTATCTAACTTTCCTAAATGGATGGAGAGTTATGGCTAGATTTTACCTTAGACATATTGTTATTGCTCAATTTAATTTTAAGAAATACATATTATTTGGTTTATCATCAATAGTTTACAATATTAGTTAATGGATTGAGGTTTATTTAAGTTGATTAAGTGATATTGTTGGTTTACACATTAAGTGGATTACTCTTAGTAGTTAAGTAAATTGGATTGTTAGTATTAACTATTAAATAAAATATATCTAATTAATTCTTAATTAAAATATGTCTAATTATATCCTTAGGTCTGAAATGAACTTTGAACTAAGTAACTTTTGAGTAAAAACTTATATTAAATTTCACCTCTAACTATGGAGAAGTTTAGAAATGAAAATAGTTACACATGTCTTCTTATAAATCTTGACTATTATCAATTTCAATCATTAAATTTTACACAAATTTCTCAGCATTTATTTACTTAATTAAAATATGTCTAATTATATCCTTAGGTCTAAAATGAACTTTGAACTAAATAACTTTTGAGTAAAAACTTATATTAAATTTCACCTCTAACTATGAGGAAGTTTAGAAAATAAAAATAGTTACACATTTCTTCTTAAAAATCATGACTATCATCCATTTCAACCATTAAATTTTACACAAATTTCTCACCATTTATTTACTAATAAAATTTGATTTTCAAGTAATATAATATCTTTCTCTTCTTATTAATCAATCCAACTCACAATACCAAGCCCCTAAAAATCCACAAAACAGTAATCATTATTAAATATTTCACTTAACTCAATGCTATATCAAACTATGATTTATTAAAAGAATAAGGAATTATTTTTGTGAACATATGAATTTTAGGATTATACCATCTCTTAAAGATGTATTGTTAATATGAATTTTTTAATTTGAAGTTGTTGTAAGGGTAAATTATAAATTATAGTTTGGAAAAAAATTGATATTAAATTTAAGATTTAAAATTTTGATTGTTAAAATAGAGAGAAATTGAATTTCTTTTTATAGGTTTTACTATTTTGTTTTTAGTTTTGAAAATTTTAATAATTATGTTAAAATATATAAGAAGTTTTATACAAGAAAATTTTATACATCAATTTGGTGTTTAACTTGATCATGACTTTAAAATTAGATTATTATTATTATTATATATTTCAAATAAAGTGTAACTTGTATTATACTATAAAAATAATAATTAAAAATAAATAAATATTTTTTAAATTTATTTGATAAATAAGTTAATTTAGATACATTTTACCATTAAAAATGTCAAATTTAAAATTTTTCCACCTTACAAAAATTATACCTATGAAAAAAATTAATCTCTCTAAATATTTGATAAACAATAAATTTAAATTAATATTAAAATATATAAAATAATGTAAAACAATATTTAATTTTTTTTATTGGTTTTTTAATGTTTTTTCTTTGGAGGTCTGGTGTTCAAATGCAAAGGGAATAGGGTATGTATACTTTTTCCACTTTACAAAAAATATACATATGAAAAAAACTTTATCTCTCTAAATATTTGATAAACCATAAATCTAAATTAATATTAAAATATATAAAATAATGTAAAATAATTAATTTTTTTATTGATTTACTCTAGGCTAGTGCCAACACGCCACATAGCGTGCAAACCTAGCATTTAAATCAATTTGGTGTAGGTGAAACCTTAAAAATAGATTATGGGGATTTGAACCCGGATGGAGAGCTTGAAAACATAGCATTCAAATCAATGTGCTTAGGGGGTCCCTAGTCCCACAAACAAAGGGGTCTCATACACCAATTTGGTGTCTGGCTTGGGGAAACCTTAAAAATAGATTATTATTATTAATAATAAAAAATGGAAGACCCTCTACACTTTAGCATGGGGAGATGTTGTCATAACATTAAAAAAAAACCTACTTCACATTGGACGTTTCAAAAACTACTACACAAATGATGGGTGGAGTGTCCACTCCAAACTTTGGACGTATCAAAACCTACTACACAAATGATGGGTGGAGTGTCCACTCAAAATGTTAGACTTTTCAAAACCTACTACACAATAATTTTCCAGAAAACTTGGGTAGCACTATGACTTCATTGTGAAAACCTACACATTCATATTTTTAAACATATTCAATTAATTTCAATATGTCTAAACATTGGATTTTTTGAACTTTTTCACAGGGAAACAGATCTTGGTGAAATCACCATTAAATTGCATTTTTGAATGCATAAATGGATTCAACACTCTCAAAAACCCTAGGGGCACTCGAATTTTCACTTATTCTAAACATTCGATTTTTTGGAGTTTTTCAAGGTATATTTTCCTATCAATTTTTAGTGAAATTCCGTCAAAAATTGTTGGAACTCAAGATTTGAGTGATTGAATTTGTATAATTCAAGGGTCCCAAGGGTTTTTCAGGTGCATTCAAAAATACAATTTAAACAATAGAAAATGAGGATTTTGCCAATGTCTGTTTGCCAAAGTTCCTTAAAAAAATTCAAAAAATCAAATATTTAGGCAACACCTTAACTTTTTTTTTTTTTAATTAAACAAAGTTCCTTTAAAAATTCAAAAATCAATATTTAGGTAACACCTTAACTTTTTTTTTTTTTAAAAAAAAAAAAAAAAAAAAAAAAAAAAAAAAAAAAAAAATCCTAATTAAAAAAAAAAAAACATTATTATTGTTTTCGTACTGTCCAATCTCAATTTGAAAGTTTACCTCCTAAAACCAAAACTTGAAAGGGCATAAAAATATATCCAACTAAGCGTAAATGGTCATGTAGAACACATGAATTTGTAAAGCCGACTTACATGAGGGTTAGCCTCCGAGAATCAAGCCCCTCAGAGGGAGATGCACATAATCCATTACTAATATTATCATCGCCTAATTAACCGCCACGGATATAAATGAAATGGTACGATGCCACAAGTGCAAATATATACTGTGGCAGAGGAACAAAGCATAAGTGCATCCCGAGTCCTTTCCTTGTGAGATCAGATCAGATCAGCGCTAGACTGCTGCGAGGCTTTAATGTCTGATCATCTTCTCCAGAGTGATAGAGTCAAGAAAAGAAAGCTTGATCATCTTCTCCAGAGTGATAGAGTCAAGAAAACAAAGCTAACTAACATGGCGGCTGCTGCTGGTTATGGCACAAATTACCCAATTCCTGCTCCTGTTCATGTACACATAGACGAAGATTTGCACAGCAGGCAGCTGGCAGTTTATGGAAGGGAGGCCATGAGACGCCTAGCCGGTGCAAATATTCTCATCTCTGGCCTTCGAGGCCTAGGGGTTGAAGTGGGTATGTTTGTTTCTTTATTATCTCATCTTCGTCATTTGCAGAAGAATTTCTAGTTTTCTTTCATTTCCTGACCTTGACCTTGCCTCCTGTTTTATGTTTTTAAGCCAAAAATGTGATACTGGCGGGAGTGAGATCAGTGACTTTGCATGACCCATCAAATGTTGAAATGTGGGACTTGTCTGCCAATTTTTATTTTACTGAAGCTGATATTGGCAAAAACCGGGCTGTTGCTTGCTGTAATAAGTTGCAGGAATTAAACAGTGCCGTTGCAGTTTCAGTTTCTACTGAATCTGAGATATCACAACAACACCTCTCTTTTTTCCAAGTAAGTTCCTGTTATGTAAATTAGCCTGAAACGAAATGATGGGAATTCCAAGTAGTAATGAGTTGCATTTGCATTTGCATTTGCAGGTGGTGGTGTTCACAGACTCAAGTGTTGAAAAAGCAATTGAATACAATGATTTCTGCCATAATCATAAACCACCCATCGCTTTTATCAAAGCAGATATTCGGGGACTGTTTGGCAGTGTGTTTTGTGACTTCGGTCCGGAGTTTACTGTGTTTGATGTGAATGGCGAGGAAGCACACACGGGTATCGTTGCTTTTATTACCAACGACAATCCCGCTCTTGTATCATGTGTGGATGATGAGAGGCTCCAATTCGAGGATGGGGATTTTGTTGTTTTTTCTGAAGTCAAAGGTATGAGTGAGCTCAATGATCGCAAGCCAAGAAAAATTATGAATGTAAGACCAAATTCTTTCCACCTCCAGGAAGACACCATTAACTTTGGACGCTATGAGATGGGTGGCATAGTCACTCAGGTAAAGAAACCCAAGCTTTTAAATTTTAAGCCACTGAAGGAAGCACTTGAAAATCCCGGCGAATTTCTTCTCAGTGATTTCTCCAAGTTTGAACGCCCTCCACTTTTACACTTAGCTTTCCGAGCTCTAGATAAATTTGTTCATCGTTTTGGGCGTTTCCCGTGTGCTGCTTCGGAGGAGGATACCGGTAGATACATTGATGTGGCAAAGGCTTTAAATGACAGTGCCAGCAGCTTGATTAAGTTGGACGCCAATACCATTGATAAAAATGTAAATTTGTTCAAGCATTTTGCAAGTGGTTCCCGTGCAGTGTTGAATCCCATGGCAGCCATGTTTGGTGGAATTGTTGGGCAGGAGGTTGTGAAAGCTTGTTCTGGCAAGTTTCATCCACTTTTCCAGGTTTTTATTTCTTTCTCACCCTAGTACCTACCATTTTAATTCTTTGGATCTTATCTTTTACGTTAATGAAATTGTACAATGATCATTGGCTTTTTATGCGATTATTGTTTATTGGTCTATCTGTCTAATAACAATTCTTATATTGCTGTGCAGTTCTTCTATTTCGATTCGTTGGAATCTCTTCCTGTAGAACCTCTTGAGCCAGAGGACGTGGCGCCTTTGAATTGTCGTTACGATGCCCAGATTTCTGTATTTGGAAAACAGATGCAGAAAAAGTTGCAAGACGCGAAATTATTTGTTGTGGGGGCTGGTGCTCTGGGATGTGAGCTTTTAAAGAACTTAGCTCTCATGGGAGCCTCCTGTGGAGGCCAGGGAAGGCTGACTATAACGGATGATGACGTTATTGAGAAGAGTAACCTTAGCAGACAATTCCTCTTTCGGGATTGGAATATTGGGCAGGCAAAGTCAAGAGTGGCAGCATCAGCAGCCACTTTGATCAATCCACATTTGCAGGTTGAAGCATTGCAAAATCGTGTGAGTCTAGATACCCAACATGTCTTTGATGACTCCTTCTGGAACGGTAAGGTTGATGTTGTATTAAATGCTCTGGACAATGTCAATGCCAGGCTGTATGTCGATTCAAGGTGTGTGTACTTCCAGAAGCCATTGCTAGAGTCTGGAACTCTGGGAACCAAGTGCAACACCCAAATAATTATCCCTCACTTGACTGAGAACTATGGAGCATCACAAGATCCCCCTGAAAAGCAGGCACCCATTTGCACGCTTCACTCATTTCCACATAATATTCACCACTGTCTCACATGGGCAATGTCTGAATTTGAGGGTCTCTTAGACAAAATTCCAGCTGAAGCCAATGCTTTTCTTTCCAAACCGCAAGAATACATAGCAGCAATCAAGTCTGCAGGGGACACTCAGGCCCGACAACTTCTGGAATCTGTCGTCGATTGTTTGGTTTCACAGAGATGCCTAACATTTCAAGATTGTCTTTCTTGGGCTAGAACAAAGTAAGCCCTTCGCTTCCTCTTCCCCTTTCATAATTATAAAATTGTTTCTACCTATCTTTTGAATCTTGCATTGCAGCGATCTTAAATTATTTTTCACAGTTATTTCTTATAATTTACTCCTTATAGGGTTGATTTTGACTTAAACAAATTTGCAAATCACCAACTGATTTGATTCAGGTTTGAGGATTACTTTTCAAATCGTGTGAAGCAGCTTACTTTCAACTTCCCTGAGAATGCAACCACAAGCACAGGAGCACCATTCTGGTCTGCTCCCAAGCGTTTCCCAAAACCCCTCGATTTTACTTCTCATGATCCCATTCACATGTCCCTAATTCTTGCAGCCTCAATTTTAAGAGCTAATACATATGGCATTCCCATTCCTGATTGGGCTACAAATTCAAAGATAGTAACAGAGGTGGTCGAAACAGTGCATATTCCAGTTTTCAATCCAAAAGAAGGGGTGAAAATTGTGACAGATGAGAAATCTAAAAATGTGAATCCTTCTACGTCTTATGATGATAATATTACACTCATTGATAAACTGATCTCCACACTGCAAAGTGGAGTTACAAATCTGCCTTCAGGTTTTCGCATGAATCCTATTCAGTTTGAAAAGGTATTTTGTAATGTAGTTTCAAATTTTCTCATTAGTTTATATTCCATTACTATTCATGAGAAGAAAACCGAGTCTAAAATTTGGGGCTTTATTGCAATGCAGGATGTTGATACCAATTATCACATGGAACTTATAGCTGGACTTGCTAATATGCGCGCAAGGAACTATAGCATACCTGAGGTGGATAAGCTCAAAGCTAAATTCATAGCTGGCAGAATAATTCCTGCAATTGCAACTACCACTGCAATGGCTACTGGTCTAGTGTGTTTGGAACTTTACAAGGTTATATTAGGCCACAAGGTTGAAAAGTATCGCAACACTTTTGTAAACTTAGCACTCCCTCTATTATCTATGGCTGAACCTCTTCCCCCAAAGATAACAAAGCATGTTGATATAAGCTGGACTGTATGGGATCGATGGGTCATTAATGGGAATCCAACTATACAAGGCTTGTTACACTGGTTGCAAGATAAAGGCCTAAATGTCTGTTTTGTGTCATTTGGGGCAGCATTGATCTACAGCAGCATATTTCCCAGACATCAGGAAAGATTGGGCCAAAAAGTGGTAGACCTTGTAACAGACATAGGAAAGCTAAAGATACCTCCAAATCGTCACCATTTTGACATAGTTGTTGATTGTGAAGATGAAGAGGAAAATGACATCAATCCACCCACAATATCCATATTCTTTCGCTAAGTCAAATGCTTTATGTATTTATCTTTGACTATTCTGCTAAAAGGTCACTGATTATATTTTATTTATTCATGGAATCTTAGCTTGGATTAGGCATTCACACATTGAGGATAATGCTTTTGAATTGAGGATAATGCTTTTGAGGACTTTTATTTTATGAAATCTCTTTCTAATTGGATTATTGTGAAATGCACATTTGTATCCTCACTCTTAAACTCAGCATTAACATGGATCACCATTTGACACTTCGTAATTATGCATATATTCCCATTATTGTGTAATGCATAACTCATTAAATATTAGATATAGCTAATAAAGTAACTACTATTTAGTATTTTTTAAAATTCATAAATACAATAATCATAATAAATTGAAGAATTTAATAATTAAAAATATTTAACTATTTTACTCAATAGTTAAACTTGAAAAAATACACAACAATCACAAAGAAACTTAAAACAAAGTGTATGTTGAAAGCTATGAATTCATGGATATTTAATATTGATAAGGCTTTGGAAAATCGTTTTTTTTTTATATGTATTAGTGCTTAAACCATAGGGGATAGGTGGGTGCCACAATGTTAGAATATCGATGTGAAATGTAAACTTTAGTAGTGTAAATCACCAATCAAATATGGATTTCATGTGTTATACATGAGTTGCTAGTGTCTCTTTTAAATTGTGTGCACCATTTTATCCTAACTATATTTGTCCTTTTCCCACTATGTCATCTTCCAGTGCATGTTTTTTCCAATGTGATTGCATTAACCATATCAATGATCTTAAGATTATTCCTTTTTGAAACACATGGACTATGTTGTGAGTAATTAGTCTTGTAGTATTTCATTGATCATAATTTTCCATTAGATGACTAAAATGAACCCTTCAATTTCTAGGGGACTTGTTTTATATGGAAATAGAGTGAGTAAGATCGGTATGGTAATAAAGTAGAAGTGGTCATTTTTGTTGATTGAGGATGGATCCCAAACCATACATGTGACAACTAGGGTTTCTTCCCTAGCTACATTATTGCCTATTAATGGACTCCATGTTTTCACCTTTTGTGCCACCTTAGTGGCCCCTTTAATCTTCACGTCATCCCCCCATTATCTGCTCCACACTTTTGTTAGAGACTTAGAATGAACCACCACCATATGATTCTCCTTTGTAGGTCATCACTACCATGAATCATTCTTAACATGATGATTTGATGAAGAACTCTTCAACAACTCCTCAACTTTGGATCTCTACATTTACCCCTTAAGTGTATGCATGATTGGCTCCTCCAAGGGTCATCCATCTATCCCTTCTTCTCTTTCTCATATAGTATACATGCATCCAAAGGATTCACCTAATTTACCTCCCTTTGAAAAACATCTACAAGTCCAAACTACATTCTTTAAGGCTACTCTAGATGATAAAATATCCTTCAAGACTACCCTCACTAAAGTTATTCATAATGGGGGGAACATAGAAAAAATTATTCCTTCTCTAAGAACTATATTATAAGAGCATCTCCTTCATCAACAACTATTGTAGTCACATATGTAATTGATAAGATGCATATATATATATATATATTAATAGCAGTGTGTTAATCTGCATATTTGATGAACTTTGGAAAAAACTCTTAGACTTGCATTCATTTATCTCCTCCACTTGGAGGCCCAAAATCAAGGATGAATCCTTCATTTATAACTGTGTAAAAGGTTCTTCATCATTGAGTTTGATTTTCATAGGATAAAGTTTCTTGCATGAAGAAGTTTGGTAGATGTAGTGGAAGAGGAAGATGAATCCAGGACTAGACTCTTGGATATCAAACTGTTGGAAATCTAATCTGTTAGGGTTATATTTTGTCTTATTCACTTGAAATAATATGAAAATTCAAGTGAATCCAAAGGTCGATATCATGTATTTATAAGTGTATCATATTAAAAAAATGTATTCCATGCTGATCTACATTTAGCATCAGAACACTTATATGGGTGCTTAGTACCAAATTCAAAGGGATTATCTGCGATCGATGACCAAGGATATGAAATTGGAAACTTTGATGCTCTCCAACAACCAACTTGAAAGAATCAATCTCAATGGGTGCTTAGTACCAAATTAAAATGGAATATCTGCGATTGATGATCAGGGAAATGAAATTGGAAACTCTGATGCATTCCAACAACCAACTTGAAAGAATCAATCTCAATGGGTGCTTGGTACCGAATTCAAAGGGATTATATCCACAATCGACGATCTCAACTTTGTGCTCTGAGTTGAATCAACAGAAGATATGAAAATAATTAGAAGCATCACCAACATTAGTCTCTTGAAAGAAGCAATACCAATACACTAACCAAGCACACAAATCCTGAGGTCTTCCTAGCATCTATAGGTTTATTCGAGGATCATCAATAGGATCATAAATACCAATATACTAAAAACATCAATGGCACATTCAATCCTGAATATCACTTCAACTCCAAAATCAAAGTAACTTGCAAACAATTTTTTTGTAAGTTTATTTGTTTTTGTTTTTTTTTAAATCAAGTTGAATTACATTGTAAACAATGCATTTTTGGTAGAAGTCGACACCCTTCATTTGTTGATTTTGAATTGTAGAGTCTGATTGTTAAAGGGTGGAGTTTCAAGAAACCATTTGAGATCTAAGTTAGTCTTTAAATGGATTGAATTGATGAATTATTAGTCACTGAACACTCTAATACTCTCTATTGTCGACAATATGGTGACAACTAACAAATCAAATCTTCAATTTGTTTTAACTTGTTTGCAAGCTTCACAATCCAAAGTATAACTGCTTCAAATTCAGATTCAACTTCGTCATGATGGACTTTAATGAAAGAATCTTCAACATTCTAAAATAGTCCTTGTTTAGAACAATCCTCTTTTTGATGATTATGATTATGATGATTTATATCAGCAACCATTGCAGGAACAACTTAGTGAGCCAACTTCATATACAAGTGCAGATGAAAATTAGTTTTCTCTTTCCAAGACAATCATGAAACCTTGGGTAGAAATCATGAACAACAAGCACATAACATGTATCAGATATGAAAAACAAGTTAACTTTCAAATTTTGGATTATAGCAAACCAATCCAATTCCAAAATGTTGGATTTATTCAAGAAATTCCATATTCACCTGCTCTAGTTCAAGAGTAGATTCCTAAATGCCAACATTGTCATTGAGTTGGCCACATGGAAGATCATTTTTTTATTTTCATTCTTGTAAGGATTGT
>SNQJ01S0047863.1:77230-94774 GCA_010110895.2 Picea sitchensis | reverse complement strand
TTTAGATTTATTGTTTATCAAATATTTAGAGAGATCAATTTTTTTCATAAGTATAATTTTTGTAGGTGAAAAAATTTTAAATTTGCATTATGACATTTTCAATGGTAAAATGTATCTAAATTAACTTATTTATCAAATAAATTTAAAAATATATATATATATTTTTAATTATTATTTTTATAGTTAAATTACACTTTATTTGAAATATATAATAATAATAATAATTTAATTTTAAAATCATGATTAAGTTTTTTTCCAGATGGAAGTTAACCCGCTGGGAACCCACTCCGATACTTCCCCACATAGTGGATGATATCTCCGATACTTCCCCACATAGTGGATGGTATGGGGGTGGAAAGCAGCAGCCCGAGGGACTCGTAGCCACGCTAGAACTAGTGACCTCTCCCCAACCTAGGAGAGTGTGCACACGTCTTTGCCGTTCGAGCTAAAGTTAAACACTAAATTGATATATAAGATTTTCTTATATAAAACTTCTTGTATATTTTAATATAATTATTAAAATTTCCAAAACTAAAAATAAAATAGTAAAACATATAAAAAAAAATCAATTTCTCTCTATTTTAATAATCAAAATTTTTAATCTTAAATTTAATATCAATTTTTTTCCAAACTATAATTTATAATTTACCCTTACAACAACTTCAAATTAAAAAATCACAATACATCATGGTATAGTCCTAAAATTCATATGTTCACGAAAATAATTCCTTATTCTTTTAATAAATCATAGTTTGATATCTAAAAAGGAATTGAGTTAAGTGAAATATTTAATAATGATTACTGATTAAAAAATCAACAATACATCTTTAAGAGATGGTATATGTTCACAAAAATAATTCCTTATTCTTTTAAGGAATCACAATACATCTTTAAGAGATGGTATAAACCTAAAATTCATATGTTCACAAAAATAATTCCTTATTCTTTTAATAAATCATAATTTGATATCTAAAAAGGAATTGAGTTAAGTGAAATATTTAATAATAATTACTCATTAAAAAATCACAATACATCTTTAAGAGATGGTATAATCCTAAAATTCATCTATTCACAAAAATAATTCCTTATTCTTTTAATAAATCATAGTTTGATATCTAAAAAGGAATTGAGTTAAGTGAAATATTTAATAATGACTATTGATTAAAAAATCACAATACATCTTTAAGAGATGGTATAATCCTAAAATTCATATGTTCACAAAAATAATTCCTTATTCTTTTAATAAATCATAGTTTGATATCTAAAAAGGAAGCATTTAGTTAAGTGAAATATTTAATAATGATTACTGTTTTGTGGATTTTTAGGGGTTTGCTATTGTATTGTGAGTTGGATTGATTAATAAGAAGAGAAAGATATTATATTACTTGAAAATCAAATTTTATTAGTAAATAAATGATAAATTTTATAAAATTTAATGGTTGAAATTGATGATAATCATGATTTTTAAGAAGAAATGTGTAACTATTTTTATTTTCTAAACTTCTCCATAGTTAAAGGTGAAATTTAATATAAGTTTTTACTCATAAGTTACTTAATTCAAAGTTCATTTTAGATCTAAGGATATAATTAAGGATATAATTAGACATATTTTAATTAGTAAATAAATGATAAGAAATTTGTGTAAAATTTAATGGTTGAAATTGATGATAGTCATGATTTCTAAGAAGACATGTGTAACTATTTTCATTTCTAAACTTCTCCATAGTTAGAGGTGAAATTTAATATAAGTTTCTACTCAAAAGTTACTTAATTCAAAGTTCATTTCAGACCTAAGGATATAATTAGACATATTGTATTTAATAGTTAATACTAACAATACAATTTACTTAACTACTAAGAGTAATCCAGTTAATGTGTAAACCAACAATATCACTTAATCAACTTAAATAAACCTCAATCCATTAACTAATATTGTAAACTATTGATGATAAACCAAATAATATGTATTTCTTAAAATTAAATTGAGCAATAACAATATGTCTAAGGTAAAATCTAGCCATAACTCTCCATCCATTTAGGAAAGTTAGATAATTGTATGTTCAAGAAATTAAAGAGAAATGAAAGAATTACTTATAATAAAGAAAACAAAAATTGGACTTACAAAATACATGAGAAGAGGACAACCACAAACAAACATCCACCAACAGTAATAACAATATCAACAGACTCCAATAGAAATGGAAACTAAGATTTGGGGGAAAACTCTCCTCCCAACCCACCCCTTAGTCTGAAACTAAGAGTCCCTAAGCCCTCAATCAATAAATCTATACCATTTTCTCTACCTCCCTCTCAATCTCCCAATAACCAAGTCAAAAACTACTTAACAACTAGTTGAAATATCCTCACCACCTCCTTGTAAACAACAAAATTTTACCTTCATCCACGTACAATCCACCCCCCATCCCCCTCGACAAAACCATCCTCAAGGCCCCCCTTAATTTCATAGTCTAAACGCTCTATGTTTTGGCTCTTTTCCAGAGATATTCTTTGTTTAATTTTATCTGAAATCCGGCAAGGAATTGTTGGATTTGGAGATTTGAATTGTTAAGTCTATATAATCCAAGTGCCCCAAGGGGTTTTTATCACATTGAATCCATTTATACATTTAGAAATGTAATTTAAACAACAGAAAATTGTGATTTCACCTAGATTTATATCTCTGAATTTCGATGAAAAATGTCAAAACGTAGAACGTTTAGACAACACCCCCCTTAATAGCTCCCTTCATCCCCTTAAAACAGTTTTATTCCAATTCAATTGATGACTCCATTGTTCATCCATGCAAAGATTCCATGCAACAATCCCCCTTTTACTTCATTAACTAATAATAATAATAAACAACTATGTTTAAGGTCACGAACAAGCCAGACACAAAATTAGTGTATGAGACCCCCTTGTTTGTGGGACAAGGGACCCCCTCTACGCAATGATTTTGCTGCTAAAGTCTACGAATCTATACATACCCTACCCCCCTCTGGATTTGAACCTGTGACCTCCAAGGAGGAAACACATGTTCTTAACCATTAGGACTATTGGGTTGTTTTATTATTTGAAGTGAAAGCCAAAGTCGAGGTGGATCGAATGACGGTCGAAGTCGAGGTGGATTGAAAGTAGGTCGAGGGTCGAGGTAGATCGACAATAAGTCAAAGGTCGAGATTATTCAACTGAGTAAAGTCGAAGTCATAGGTCTAGGTGATTCGGCATGGTAAATGCATCGACATCAAGTTGAAGAGGTCAACCGATGAGAGGTCGACAAGCTGGTGTGTGGCGACTGACTGGAGATCGAATGAAGGCCGACTGGTAATCCGACTGGGAGCCCACTGTAACAGAATCCTGAGATTCGCAGGATTTGTAGCCAATGATCTGCATGGATATGTAACCTTTTTGGGGGGCCATGTCTTTAGGATTTTGCGTGTTGTAAAGCCTATAAAGAGGCATGTTGTAAGGCCATAAAGGCTAATCAATGAGTCGCAATATAGTCAATCTTTAGAGAAATATTTAGATGTAGGTTTTTGGTCATGCATATGTAAGTCAGATTGGCTACAGGGTTGTCCTTGCACAAGAAACAGGGTATGATGTCAATTGTGTCTTAGGTGTGGATCAAAGTGAGACATGTAACCTTTTATTCAGATTGAATAAGACAAAAAGAGAGTAGAACGCTCAAGGAATGTTGGTTTTCCCGGTTTGGGTTTCTAGGGTAAAATATATGTGTATTGTGTGATTGCTTTGTCATTTGCGTTCTTGATTAAATTCTTCTTCTCTTCTGCTAGGTTTAGTGTGGAAGTGTGTCTCATTCCTGACAAGGCCCACTTAGGTTGTATAAATTCCAACTAAATTCAACTAGTAGTGCACCTTTTTATCGATTTTTTCCTATTTTATAACAACTATTTTCTTTAGTATGCGCACGTGCACACACACACACACAAGTAATTTGTATTACTAAAGACGGGGCATTACATACATTCCCCTTTCAAGAAACTTTGTTCTGAAGTGAAATTGTATTTAATTGTTCTTGTGCAAGGTATTATATGATATGCACAACCATCACATTGACAATATGCACCTAGATAACTAGAGTTATTGTGTGGGTGAGAGACTTAATCATGTGGTCATCGTGGGTAATTCTAGCACATACACTACTGATAAATATAGTGTCCTAATATAATTACGTGCTCTTGATTAGACTTCTTGAATGCCTAATCTACAATAAGCACATACAATCATGTGGCAATTCAATTCAATCACCCCATTCCCTTCTCTTCCACATCAATTCACTCATGTTCCTTATTTTCTACACTATTCTAAATTATATCATTCACAACCACCGAGTTATTCCCCTTGGCCCCCTCATGAATGGTCCTACTTTCCATGGCATGAGTCCCTCTACTGCAATATAACTTATCATCGTACACTATTGTGACTGTAATATGCATCAAAGGGCCATCATCATAGCCTTAGGGCAATGCAAGTCTAACTTTAGACACCTCTGATACCTTTAGCATATGAGCTCTTTGTTAAAATAATGTAACTACAAAGTGTATTATTATTATTATTTGATATATTATTCATTGGATCAATCCCCATTGTGGATTGATCATGTCGACTATTTTAAAAGGACCAAATCCCCTTTTGCGGATTGGTCATAATGTAATTGTAAAAGGAAAAAGAAGAAGTCGGCCCCATAATATATCAAGAGGCCCCAAAATATAATAAAGTTGGTTATAACCACCCAGTTGGAGAAGTCGGCCATGCCAGTGAAGAGACACTTCACACGTGCCAGTCTTGTATAAATAAGGAGGCTAGTGCCTCACTTAGACACACAACTCACTTGCTCATTTGAGAGACAAGTTTCAGAATTGCAGTGATTGCGATTAGAGAAGAAGGAGAGTGCATCTTTGGGAGAGGATATTTTGTATTAGTTTGAGTTATCTCTTGGCATTGTATTGGCTATCTATAATAGGAAGTTTGTTAGGTTTTCTTCCCTAGAGGGTTTCCCAGGGATAAATGTTGTATCTCTTGTGATTGTGTATTTTCTAGTGATCTTTTATTGTACTGGCCCATTTATCTATTGGGGAATGCAAAAAACTTCTATAATAATGGCTTAAACATTAACATGAGTATGAATAAGAAATTTGAAGGAGGCATCTCACAGGTAGAAAAATGCTCCTTTGTTATTATTACATTACATTACAAAATTAGGGATTTTTTATGGGTAAAGCCTTTCCAGCCCTAAAACCACCTAGAAGAAATTAGCTGCCCTCCCAAGGTTACTTTGGCACTCTGATGTAACTTTTCGGTGGCTAGATCTCCAGAAAAGTGAAACCCTAGTTTCCACGTGTGAAAGCTAGAAACCAAAGTACCCGGAAATTACCCGAGGAAGTACGAGATTACCAATTACCCGAGGAAACCAGAGCACTAGTCAAAATCCATATCAAGTTTTGAGGGGTAGAAGTTGGATTTTGAAGTGCGGCTAGCTTACTCGTCTCATCTCAGTGCATCTATCCCATGGATCCGAATTTCAAAGAATTTGAAGTTTGAAAAATTAAGTTTCTCATAAAACCCTAAGTTGTAGATTTATGAATTCTTTGATCCCCGGAACCGGTTGATTCTTAATTACGGTTGTAGTGCATTACACTACGATTTACGCGGTCACGCAGGATTTTAAAGAGTTGGTAATGTGGTCACAGATTCTTAAAATGAATTTTTTTGCCCTGCTATCGGATGTATGTACTCACATGTGTTTTAAATGAATTTAAAGTTTAAAGAGTATTGCGGAGAAGGGATCTTGCCACTTAGATCCATCTCAAAGGATATACATTGGAAGAATGATGCAGCCTTGAGTGTGGTGTGTGCGATATGCATCCATTTGTTATATTGATCAATGTTGCATCATTCTAACCTTTTCTGAGTCAAGATGTTAGATGGATTAAAGTTGAAATCATAGATTTTATTCTCTAACCCAACCTTATATCAAGATAGTGTATTGTCTTAATACAAAAGCCCGAGGTTGAAGAAATCACTCATCATCTTGAGTGAAGGGAGACTGAGAATAAAATCAAAGGAAAAGGAACGCTTCGATCACGAGGACAAGGCTCGAGTTTGATTAGTAGAGTTGATAAGATTCAAAGGTACACACCTTGACAAGTTGATGACTATAGTTGGGATATCAGTCTTTCTAAAGTATCATACTTGATAGCAAGTAGGCATATAGAAGCGATAGTTTGCACGTACAACTTATACTAACACCTCTAGGAGAAACCTCATGTTAGTTCCAGGTTGCCATTGGGAAGAGAATGTTTGATCCACCACAACACTATGAAGAGTATTGACCTCATTTTAAGTATTGTATTCCTTACCTTTAATCTTTGCTTGAGATAGATTATAAGTGATAGCTCTAAAGGAGCGCTCTTCATTGATGATTATTAAATTACTATGCTATATTATCAAAGAATAATACTTACTTATTTATTTTGGCCAGCCTTACTCCGAGTCACAAAATATGCTGCCAAGAAACTATAGTAGAAGGTTGCGAGAGAAACGTGCTAAAAGGAGAGACCATAAATGAAACAATCATCACATTTGGAAAGAGAAGAAGAAACACATAAGGTAAAGGGTCACTCATAAGCTGCCATGACCCGCGCCATTAAGAATCCATGTGAACTTTGGCATAGAAGATTAAGCCCACATCAACTAAAAGGTGCTACCATACATATACAAAGTAGTCAGGAGGTTTCACGGAACTCAAAGGTGACCATGAAAGGTGCTGTCTGTTGATGGATGTACTACACCTGAGGGAAGAACATCGAGAACCCATTTTCGAAGAAACAAGGAGTCCTAGAATCATTCAGTGGGATGTATGTGGCCCCAGTACCATCATCCTCCATTGAAGGTAAGCAGAGTTCAAGGGAATTCAAGGCTTTGATAAGAGAACCCTTATGTAATGAATTTTAATATACTCAGGTCATATAATGGGGAGAATATACCTCAAAGAGTTGTGAACCACGCAGGAAATGTTGGGATCAAGGAGAACTCCTATTCCTATAATCCCAACAAGAGAAGCCGGTGTAGTTAGGCAGAAAGAGCAGGCTTGATAATGGAGAGTTGTAGAGACTATGATCCATGATCAAGAGATCTTCCTATGTGCTTATGGGCAAAGCAACAATGACAATTGTATATGTCTTGAACCGATTGTCCCATGAGTGCACTTGGAAGGCTCAAGACCACAGGCAAAGTAGATGTTCATAGGAAGAGCTAGGGCTAAGAAAGCCACCATCTCAAAATATTTGGCTGCCAGCATTTATTCATATACCGAAACAAGTTGGAACAGGAAAGGGAGATGTTGTTGTGGGATATTGTAGGGAGTCTCAAAGACCTTGAGAATCTATATACAGTCATTGTCACATTGTCTCGGCCGAGGGATGTGACTTTTTGGTAAGAAAGTACAGCGCTTAATAAATCAAGAATATGCAAACTTGAAGAAGTATGTAAGAGGAACTTATGTAATCCCTAGGACTCTGAGAACCCGGTGAGGGAGGGGTTCCCAGGCTCTTGAACCAGTGAAAGGGGAAGTACGTAGCTACGATAAGGGAGGAGATTTTAGAAGATCATGACATAATATAAGTTCAAGAACATCCTGGGATAGCGATCCTCCATAAAAGGGAAGCCCGGCTTGGGCTAGAGATTTTATTCAAGATGGAGAAATATATGGTGTTCCCGAAGGAACCACGAGAGAAAATTAGAAAGAGATAAAGCCATTCTCTAGTGACATGGATTTGATGTGCGATCTTCTAGAGGAGGAACCTACCTTCTTTGAAGAAGCCATTTCAAAGAATGAATGGGTATACCATGTGGAGGAATACAATCCATAGCTGAAGAAGGGAATGAAGTATGAGTAAAATAGTTCGGATAGAAGAGTAAAGATGTGGTATCCTCAAATGGCTCTTCAAAATAAAACATGTTGTTGATGGAAGTGCAGGGAAATATAAAGGCAGATTTGTTGCTGGATCTGGATTTTTCTACAAAGGCATTGAGTGTGAAGGAGGCATTAGCTCCTTGTAGCTAGATACCTTGATCCCGGAGACATCATGGCTCTTGCAGCTAATGGAAGTGGAAGGCTGGATAGGCTGGATGTGAAGATATCTTTCCTGAATGGTGTTATCAGAGAGGAAGTGTATATAGAACAGCCCCAAGGATTTGAGGTTGAAGCCCAGGGAAGTCACATGTCACAGGATTTGAAGTCATTATATATATGGATTAGAAGCAAGAAGCTCATGGGGCTTAGTATGACCATATAGACTGAGTTTCTTAATGAGCTTAGAGCACTTTTACCAAGAGTAAGTAGACTCTAACCTCTACTTCAAGATCATATGAGCAGTAGGCAGTAATGTCTTGCTATATGTGGTTGACTTATTCTTAAGCTGGAGAAGAAAATCTCATCAGATGTAGAAAGAGACTTACCTTAAATTTAAAATGAAAGACAGCAGCTAATGCATTATTTCTTAGAGTCTTGAGGTAGTAAAGTGAGTCTTGAGGAGGATCTTGTAACCAAAGGGAGTATCACGGTTGAGAATCCACGAGAGAGATTCGACATGTTGGAGTGCAAGTCCATGTGGAATACACCCATGGAAGAAGTTGTTGAGTGGAGGCACCGCCGTCGAGGAGTTGATTGATGCCACCTGCTGTCTGGATAGGTGTGGATCGTTGATGTACTTGAACCTTGAGACCAGATATTTGTTTTCCGTGAACACCTTGGGTAGTTTACAGGTAGAGACCGGACATGTTCACCTAGTGGTTGCAAAACTTGCTTGATGGGAGTAACTTAAGGGTACAATAGATTATTAGTCTCAGCTATGATGGGAATCATGATTTCACAGTGAGTGGATATACCGATGCAGACTGGGCAGGAAGCGCTGCAGACAAAAAAAACACTTCCAAATGCTGTTACAGTTTGGGATCAACCATGATATCGTGGCAGAGTAGGAAGCAATCTAGCATTTCTCTCATCATAGCGGAAGAAGAATACATTAACATATTCTAATATGCTTCCAGTGAAGCTATATGGATTCAAAGTTGTTGACCAACCTATTTAACCTAGAGATGGAAACAACCAAGATCCTATGTGACGATCAAAGTATAAAGATGACATAGAATCTCTTATTCCATGATAGGTCGAAGAGCACATGGGAGATCCGATATCATTACATCCGTGACATGATGCAAATCTCCGGTACATTAGCCGCGGATGAACAAGTTATTGATGTTTTGACCAAACCTCTATCTCAAATTGTAAAGTTTGAGCACTTTTCGAGGATAATCTTGGTATAGTTCGAGAAAGGACCTTCCTCGAAGGGGAGTGGTGCTATGATAGGACACATCTTAGCCCGACTGATGGTTGCTGACATAAAACTAGAGATGATGTGATTTGATAATCTTGAGCTACAACTAGATGGTAATAAAAAGCGGATCCTAGTATCCACCAACTGACTGATGGTTGTAGTAAAGCGGAGATTGATAGCTTACTTCCGACTGATAGTTGTAGTAAAGACAAGATGATGTGATGATAGACTAAATTCTAATTTGGATGCTTCGTGATAAAACCCAGTCCTGATATCCACTGCTTCTTTGATAGTTATGGCGTAAAAGCGGGAATGAGTACCTTGCTTCGACCTGATGGTTGTAGTAAAGCAAGATGATGTGATGAGACTAGCGAGGATTCAATTTTGGATAGTTGTATTGTCAAAGCTAGTATAGTATCTTACTTCCAACGATGGATTTGTGTCGTAAAAGCGGGATGGAAATTACCTTCAGAACGATGGTTGTGGCGTGAAGCAAGATGATGTGATGAGACCTTAGCGAACTTTCAATTTTGGATAGTTGCGGCAATAAAACCAATGTAAGTATCCTTCTTCCGGAAGCAGTTATTGTGAAGCGTAAAAACAAGGCGAGTATCTTACTTCCATCTTGGAAGTGTTGTGGCTGATAAAGCAAAGGCGTTGGATAGAGACTGTATATGCTTCGGCTTGAAATTTGTGGCGTGAAGTCGGTGATCTAGTATTATCTTACTTCCTGCTTGAGTTTTGTAGTAAAGAAAGACAAATCTTGAGGCTTCATATACAAGCTGTGGCTAAAACCCAGTCATGTATTATGATGAAAGACCAACCTAAATGTTGTGATGATGATGATGATGTATTAAGTTTTATACTAATACATATTGATCTGGAGATAGTAGTTACATTCCTTTAGAAATTGAAAACAATGTTTACGATGAAGAAAACTTTCGATGATTTATAGATATATGCGGTCGATGTTCAAGATGATATTGATGATATTTATCCCCTCCTCACCCACTTGATGTTATTGATGATAAAGGCCTCTCTCTCCTTGATGTTATTTGTGTTGATGCAGATGATGATTGCATTCCTTTGAGAATGACAATGTTGCCGATGAAGAAAACTTTCGATGATTTATAGATATGCCAGTCAGTGTTCCAAGATGATATTGATGATGTTGTCCTCTCACCCACTTGATGTTGTTGATGATAAAGGCCTCTCTCTCTCACTTGATGTTGTTGAAGAATACCCTTCTTGTTAAGGTGGAGTGTTAAAATAATGTAACTACAAAGTGTATTCTTATTATTATTTGATATATTATTCATTGGATCAATCCCCATTGTGGATTGATCATGTTGGCTATTTTAAAGGACCAAATCCCCTTTTGTGGATTGGTCATAATGTAACTGTAAAAGGAAAAAGAAGAATTCGGCCCCAGAATATATCAAGAGGCCCCGAAATATAATAAAGGTGGTTATAACCACCCAGTTGGAGAAGTCGGCCCTGCCAGTGAAGAGACACTTCACACATGCCAGTCTTGTATAAATAAGGAGGCTAGCGCCTCACTTAGACACACAACTCACTTGCTCATTTGAGAGACAAGTTTCAGAATTGCAGTTAGAGAAGAAGGAGAGAGAGTGGCGCATCTTTGGGAGAGGATCTTCTGTATTAGTTTGAGTTATCTCTTGGCATTGTATTGGCTATCTATAATAAGGAAGTTTTGTTGGGTTGTCTTCCCCTAGAGGGTTTCCCAGGATAAATGTTGTGTCTCTTGTGATTGTGTATTTCTCAGTGATCATGTATTATGCTATTGTTATCTATTGAAATGCAAAGAACTGTAATAATGGCTCAAACATTAACACTCTTGGCCCTCTCGGCCTAGTTGGACTTTCTAGTCCCAAACCTCATTTGGATGGTCCTATTTCCCCCCAAGAT
Source organism: Picea sitchensis (assembly GCA_010110895.2). NCBI lineage: Eukaryota > Viridiplantae > Streptophyta > Pinopsida > Pinales > Pinaceae > Picea > Picea sitchensis. The sequence continues at coordinate 83,489 of SNQJ01S0047863.1, read as the reverse complement.
CCTTTGGATGAGCACTTATCTAAGTTGGCATATAGCTCATGCTACCATAAACTGCCCAGTACTTGATGAATGTGTTCAAGGTTATGCTCCCATGTTCCATTGAAGATGAGGATGTTGTCCAATTAAATTACAACCAAATGATTGGTGAATTGCCAAAATATGTCTTCCATCATCCTCTTGAATTTTACATGTGCATTATTCAAGTGTTGGTGCCATGACTAACCATTCAAAGTGGCCTTAATCATATTTAAATGTTGTCTTCTACACTTCATATGCCTTGATTAGTAGTTGGTGGTAGCTTGAATTGAGATTTATGTTATGAAATGTAACATCCCCATTTTTAGTCCCCACAAATTGTAATGTAATTGTATACATGTGAATTAGGCTGGTGAATCGATATGATTGGCGAAAAGATCCTATATTGATTAATATGGTCGAGGGTCGAATTGTATATTATGGACATTGAAATGATTAATAATAGTAGTAATCATTGGTTGTGATATGAGAGGGATGAAAACAATGGGGGGCTATCATTCTACAAGAGAGAGGGGTCCAAGGGGGGGAATATTCACGGGTATTAATCCAACCCACATTCTTGAAATTATTATCTTTCTGTATAACCTTGCATTTGCTATTAATTGTTCCCAAAGCCAATCATTTATTTCATGTAAGAGGGTGGGTGTGAGGAGTTACATCCCATAGCTATTGGGGAGCATGGGGCTGAAGTACAATCAACATTGGGTAGAGTGACCAGTCAACTGACTGGAGGAAAAAATAAATTTGAATGGAGAAAAGAGATAGTTTTTTCATGTAGATTTTGGACGACATGAGGGGGTTGAGTGTTGGGAATAGCATCAGCCATGTTGTGCTTGAATTCATCCATGGGTTGGTTGTGTTTTATGCAGAGAAAGAGGCATGTATGCCTATAAACAGGTTGTAAGCCTATAGTGCATTTTCTTGTTGAGGAAATGGCTCAAGAGCATTGCGAAGGATACTATGAGCACTCTTGGAGAAACTAAAAGTTCGTGGAGCCCTCTGTTGAGAGATTCATTGCCAACTGAGTGCATTGGAAGCCCTAATAAACAAATAGTACAACTTGAGGGACTGTGAGAAGTGAAGAGGGTACATTCCTTGGGTTGTGTAGGTTGTGGGAAAGAGAGCTAGAGGATTGGAACTGTTGTGGGAGTAGAACCTGGGTTCTGGAGCTATTGTGTGTGGAGAGTGGATAGCTAGAGGGATATATCTCCTTTTGGACTCATAGCCTCAACTCATAGGTGGTATGTTGTTGAGAGAAAATGAACAACAATGCCTATGGTTGGGAGGTTCATCCTTCGTATGCAACCAGTTGGTTAATTATTAACAGATAAGTGTTTTTTGTTTTTTTATTATGAATATTTCATTGTGTAAATGAATATTTGAACGATTTGTTTTTGTTGTTTGCTTACTAGATGCATTCATATTTTTAATATATGTTGTTAGATGCATGTTAATTTATGGTCCTATTGCCCCTTGGTTTTATTTTATATGTATGGGGCATTTTCAAATTTGTATTTAGAAGGATAAGTCATTTTTTGTAGTGACGAGACTCAGGTTGGAAGGATGGGTACATTACAATATGGTATCAAATATTTGGGTTCAAACATCGAGCTTGCATGGGCCAGAACCCACATGCAAAAGCTGGAATAGCATATTAAAAGTGCAGAGAATGTCTACACTATGTTTGTTAAAAGTTTCCAAAGGAAAGTTTGGGAAATTTCTTGTAATTTTTTAGTAAATTGATCTTAGGGGTTAAAATTCCAAATTTTAACCTCTGCTTGGGAATTTTTAGGTTTGGAATCAATTGAATTTCAGAAATTTCAGAGCAACCATGATGAAATTGGGAAAAAGCCCCAATTTCTGCAATGAAGCTCATTGCAAATTCGAGATGGGAGTGTCGAATTTCAGGTGTAGAGGTCAAATTGACTTGCATAGGGCCAAAAATATCCTTGAGAAGTTAAGTACAAAGTTTCATGACGACCTTGAAATAAATTTCAAAAATAAACATTTTGGAAAATTTGGGAAATTTTGAAAAATTTTAAATTTTGGGTAATTTTCCATACCATGACACCATCATGATGTGGAGGCCATGTGGTGGGTGACATGGATTTCCATGATAATGGTTGATGAAGTGGTGGCTAGTGTCACGGTGGCAGGTACGGTGGCAAGGTGGTAGACCACCGTGGCAGGGCGACGGGTTGTGGTATTGATAAAAACCATAAGTGGTTTCACATAGTGAGAAAAGCGGTTTTCAAAAGGTATTTCACAATGTGAAGCCAGTAAGAGGATGCCACATGTGATTGGGTGGTAAGAGGTATCACATCGCGAGGTTTCATCAACCTTCGATCAATTTCATCATGTGAAATGAACCGCAACCATTGATTTCCCTTGATCTTCGTCGTTAGATATGGGGAGCATGCAAGTTTGCATGACGAAGGAAAAGGGTGTGAGATGGGACCTTCCCATCCCCATATCCAATGAGAGGGTGTCAGGTGGAGGTATGACATGAAAATTGGGACCCTTGTCCCATCTAAGGTTAGATGTGTGCTCGTAAATAAATATATATTATTATTTATAAAATGCAAAAAAAGAGAAGTACAAGAGAGAGAGAGGCGAAGGCTGACGGGGTAGGGATAGGGTGGTGAATATAATGACATGGAATCACCTCAGGGTTCCATGTGGACCCAAAAGGCCACATGAACAATCGCATCAACAAAGATGTCACATAGGAAAAATTGTCCTTTAGTCTAAGAAAAAAACAAGTCTGGAGCCAAAATCATATTTTGGCCCTAGCTGGAGCATAATAACTCAAAAGAAGATATGATTTTATGGGTTTTGTCTATAGTTTCGAGGGATATAGAAATTATAGAGAGGGCCACTAGCCAATTATGCTCAAATTGTTTGGAAAATGAAAATTACATGTTTTTAAAGATCATGGTCAAGCTTAGTGGTAGGATCACAGTTACTGTTGAAACTTATACGGAGTTTCAGAAATGAAGACATAAAAATATTATGTGAAGGAATTGGTTGGATTCTAAGGGGTTTGAATGGGGATACTAAAACAAACCAAAATCCATTATTCCATGCCACTTTTTATGGATTTTTTGGATTTTCAAAGGAGGAAAAGGGCCCTAAGATTACAAATATGGAAAATTTTATATACTAAACATTTTGTATAGTCATCAAGCCATACAACTTTTGTCTATTGAATTTTTTCCATAAGTGCATAGTTTGGGAGATAGCCAGCTTGGCTAAAAATTTGAAGTCTAGGAAAAGGGGTGAAAAAGGACGAGGTTGACATTTCCAACTTGTTGCAGTTTTTTATTGGAGCATAAAATTGACAATATGAGATTTGTTATGAATTCTATGTCATCATTATTATCTATGTATCATACAAAAGTTTCCATATTTCCTGACATATTTTTCTACAAGTGACAAAAGTTGGTTTCTGGGATAAATTGCACTTGGAAGAAAAGTGCATAAAAAGGGGATAAATTGACGACATTCAAATGACTATAACTTTTTGCTTAGAGCTCATAATTTAGCAAAAAAGTAGTCATTGGAAATATATTGGATAGAAGAATCCATATATCAACTCATAATTTAGTTTTGAATCGAATATCCTCAAGGAATCATAAGGAAGTGACTGGTGGACTTGAAGAACACCATTGAGTAGAATGAGAATTTCAAGAAGCCGTAAATTTTGTCTCATAAATCAAATTGACACATGAGTATGGTAATTAACAAGGTAATACAGAGGAAAATATGATAGAAGTTCTAACTTATCATGGGGAGCATCGGGTTTCTCCATAAAGTTGCAGGAAAAAGTGGAATTGGATTCCATGAACCATGTAACTACTCGATGTGAATATTTTTCCAAATAATGTCAAAATTTGGAGAAACTTTCCCAGATGATAGAGGTAAGTGGTAGAGGTGATTCCTAGGTAAGGAAGAGTATTGAAACTCGTTATAGTGCCTATGCATGAGTATATAGGCACATTTAAAGTGCAATATCTTGGCATAATAATAATAATAAAAGAGGTTGAGCTTATTAAGAGGGAATTGCCAATAAGTAGAGGAGAACTCCAATAGAGAGTGTTATGTGATGGGATTGCTAGAAAAAGGATAATATTCCACAAATTAGGATTGTGTGGGTTTATTCCATATTTATCTCATGGTCCATTTGATAGGGAAGCAGGTCAAGCTTATACAGTTGGATAAAGCATCAAAGAAATGTAGAGGGAAGTGTAGGGATACAATACATGTAATGAAAGGTTGACAAAGGACTATGAAGAGTATAGAAAGGATTAGTGTTTAGATGCTACAAAGTCTCAATGGTTTTCAAAAGGTAAATCAATAGAGTTTCTCACGTGAAACGTGAAGCCAACAGGTGAAATAAAAAATCCATTTCCATGCATAGGGAGTTAAGGAGGACTCCATGGCCTTGAAGGTAGAAATGCAATGAATACTAAAAATCTTGTTGCAAGTGAGGGAAAAAGGATCTCATGGGGTGAGGTATGACTCATGGGATGGGTAAAAGTCATCTCTAGGGCCTAGCCTATGAGGACTTATAAGCGTAGCTAGTATGAATTGGAAACTATAGAAGAAGTATTTACAGTAAGAAATACACTTCTATTATTAGAGTGCTCAGTGGAAGCATGGTGAAAGAGTAACCATTTAGGAAATGAAATAATGAAGACGCATTCACTCTTAAGGGTTTCAAAGGAAACATAAATAATTGTGTAGATATGTTCTAGAGGGATTGAAAATCCAGGAATCTAGTATGTGGATAAAGTTGGAACATGATTATTCTACGTGAAGGAAGCAAGTGTGAGGTGGAAACACTAGTCGACAGATTCATTGGAAATGAAAGTCAGCCAAGTTGGGATTACCTAGAGGTGCTCAGCGAGAAGAGCATGCCAACAAAGAGCTACATGATTTTAACAATATAAATGAAATTGAAATAGATATACATTGGTGTGCATAATGGAAGAGGGAAACATGTTTATATTTATGCCTTCAAGTCTCATGCTAATAATGGTGGATTTCCATAAAGAAGACTGATGTTAAGTGTGATTTAATATGCATGCATGTATAGCTTATGGAGGTGAACAACTGAAAGATAAGTTGTTGTCCACTCGTGAGTGGAGATATTTTCATTAGATGATAGATGTGCAACAAGGAGTTGCATGGTGAGATAGTCCCATGACGAGGGACTATATAAAGACCCTATTGGAAGGTCAGAGCCATGATTTGATGATTGTTGAGAGCTAGAAAGTGGACTGCAGAGACCTTTTTTTTTCCAAGAATCCCATATTACATTCTAAAAACATGCATGTTTGGAAGGCTACATATGTTGAAAAAAATGTTAATGGTAGCAATATTGGGCAAAAGGTAAAGGAAATGAAGTTGCCTCTATTATCAGTGGTGTGCAAATGAGACAAATGGAAGTGAATAGGGTTGTTGAGATCTTGAAGGATTAAGGATAACCATCTACAACAACAACAACAACAAATAAAAAATGAAGCTAAAATAAATATGCATTGGAGTGCATAATGGAAGTGATGCATGAATGCATATAAGAAAGATAGAATGCATGAACATGAAATAGGCACGATGAGATTAATTTATTAGTGCATACTAATGGGAGTTTTGTGCATATGGGCATGCCTAGACATGTATATGTCATGAGTTTATACTAAGAGTAGTCTTATATGATATATATATATATATATATATATATATATTGATGATGATGAAAATATTTTAATGTGACTAAAATGGATTGTGTATCCAGGGAAATTATTATAACATGACTAGAGATGTTGATGATGATATTGCATATGAAAAACCATCTGTATGAAGAAAAATGAGGATGTTAAGATGTTGATAAAGAGGTCAATAAAGGAAGCCTACAAGCTGCCACAACAACATTAGTTGGTCAACTAGCATCAAGTAAATTGATAACAACCATGTAAGTATGCATTTGGGGTTGTTATGATGAATAAATGTTGAAGGGGATGGAGGTAAGAATCCCCTCAGCTAGATTTTCAATATATGGAATTGAGGTAAAGGCAGAGGGCCTTGAATATACAAATATTATTGATGCTTGAATGCATTTATATGGGAATTTAATTGCATATTAGGTTATATCGGTTATGAGATCATAACCAAGTCAAGTCAAAAGATGTTACTCTTGCTATAGAAATGAATTAGATTAGAG